>APFE031181932.1:238170-254658 GCA_000404065.3 Pinus taeda
ATATATAGTTTTGGTTATTAATATTTGACAAGTCATATGTCGTTTTGTTTTCTTATAAAAATAGATAGTATAAAATGTGTCTTTATGGTTCCCTTGGCCTCATTCCAACCAGATTTGTTTGTGAGGGGCGCAAGAGTGTACAAAAGATATTTCCATTTAACCATTATTTCCAGTATGTTGTTTAGCCATACAAGCCGAAAATGAGGCAAAATGAACATAGAAACTGAAAGCAACATATCATGGAGGTGGTTGAGGAGGAAGCAAAGGAGGTGCTGCAAGAATTCCAAATCTTTCATGCATGTGAAAGACAATATGTTCTACATGGGCTTCCACATCACGAAGGCTATCATTAGTACAATGTTGGCTTCGACAAATGTTGTCAAACTGTTCTAGAATTATACTTTGGCTGAACTGGATGTCATTCATGCAGGTTACCAGTTTGTTTATGTCCTCATACCTATGATACTTGAGGATGTCAAGGTTGGCATGAATACCTCATAGCAAATCATCGATGGATTCTAGAGAGGTCAAGGTGTCCACATGTCCCAGGGAGCATCCTTGAGGATAAGCCACTTCGCCTTCTCATTCCACACTTGCCAAATATTTCGTAGATGAACTGTGATATTTTTTTAGTGCCCTGCAAGGTTGTGATGCCCTCCACCCCGATAAGGATGTCGTCTCTTACAAGGCATGACCATCTGTGCAACATAATAGAACAAGAACTCAAAGAAAACAAAAACTATCTCACCGAAGAAAAATATTGAGGGCCAAACTACGAACAAAGGAACTTAGCCCCTCATTTGGGAACCAAACCCAATGATAAGATAATACCCAAACTGAGTAGGGGTGACAACACTTGAGACTACTCCCCTAACAATTACAACACCCAAAAAGGAAGAAACTGGCTCTAAGACATGCAAACACTCCACCCACTCGGCCGAGAGACCCAACAACGAAATGCCTAGCTAGGACGAGAAAAGGAAAGATGTAATCTTGGGACAAAGGCTAGAACTAAGCAGGGTTGAGGATAAATAACCTAGAAGAGAATGAAGAGGTTTAGAGGGTCGAAAAATAATTAGTTCCCAACATTAATAGAAATCACCACCCAAGAGTTTCACCATATCATCGAGGTGGATATTGGTGGCCACCCACATATTCCACTTGGACCCCCACCATTGTTTCTCTCAGTTTTTCAGTTTCTTTATTTGTAGCACAATTTACTATTTTTGGTAGATTTTCGGGTCTTCAACTTCTAGAGCCATTTTGAGGCCCCAAATGATGTTTTTTTTGAGAAAACTGGTGCCATCATGGGTTATAGATCAATTTTGGCCACTTGAAAGTTGTAGTCCTCAAACAGATCTTTCTAATGAGGTATTGTGCACGTCAAATGGAGATCGTATGCCAAAGTTACGACCCTGGGAAGTTGATGTGCCAATTTACCCTAACGAGGCCTATAGTTTGGCACTTCATTTCCTAGGGTAAGGTTTTAGATATTTTGGGTTTTCTGTTACCTCTCAATAATAAATAGGCCTTTGAGCCTCATTGTAACACAATTCAGAGACATGTAGCTGCCACATCTCTTCTCAGAGACAAGAAACCATCACCCAAGCTAATCTTATTTCCATTCTCTTTGTAAGCATATTTCAGTAGTCGATATTAATGAAATGAAGTGTTATTTCTACTGCATCTTTGTATTTCTAGTTGTATCTATTATTTTTTGCATTCTTGTTTAAATCTGGATCAGTGGTATCAGAGTGATCTGCTCTTTCTCTTTTTTTCTTTTATGTCCCCAGTGAGGTCGAGATATAAGGAGTTAGGGCTTGAATTGGTCAAAACTTTTCAAGTCCAGCCTCACAAATCCTGATGACCTCCCATGGGGAAAGAAAATAAATATGAGGGCGTAAGAGATCCTATCAAAATATTGCTCAAGGAGGCCCTCGAGAAACAAAGGAACGCGATGATGGATAACTTTTCCTGGATCCTTCAACAGTTGATCATCGACGGTGCATCTACTACCAACAACCACTCTTGAGGTGCCACTCCTTTTAAGGTATAAGAAAACTTCGACACTCCCATATTTGAAGACCAAATAGATGCAGATGCCATAAATAAATGGTTAAATCTGCTAGAAGGATATTTTTTGTTAATGATTTTTCCAGCAAGGAAAATATTACTTTTTCTCTTCTTAAAGCTGCCCCCCACATTAAGGATTGGTGGGAAACCTACTGTGAGAAGAAGGATGAAAGTAAGCCCTCAATGTTTTCAGCTACACCCACTTGGAATTCATTTTAGGTTTCAATCAAGGAGCAGTACTACCCTCTCGGGAGCTATGAGGATAAATACATAAAGTGGACCATGCTGCGGCAGGGAAGGGATCAAGATGTGTTGGAGTTTGTCAATGTTTTTCATACCCTTCACATCAATTTGGGTATCAAGGATTCTGAGAAAAATTTGGTACCTAAGTATCGCGACTACCTACACAGGTACATCCAGGATCAGATGGAGTTTTTGGTCATCTCCTCGCTTGACATGGCTTAACAATATGTTGTCTAGATCAAACAGAAGCTTAAATAGAAGAAGCAAGACTTTGGATCTATGAATCAAAAGTAAGGGAAGGGTGCCCCCAAACCGTAAAACAAAGGAAAAAGACAAGGTGGGAATACCAAATACAACCCAACAAAGATGCAAGCAAAGAAAAATACTGCGAAGCTGAAGAAGGACATGGGAAAGTGATGCAAGTTCCATAAGAGATCCACTCAGAACACAAGTGAGTGTTGGGCCAGCCAGTCACTGGTGACCGAGCTAAAGGCTTCTACAACTAGATGCATGTTTTGACTCTGAGTCAGAATCTGACAAGGGGAATGACAAAGGGAAGAAAAATATCTATGCGGAGCCCAACACCACCATTACCACCACGAAGATCCAGAAGGAGGAACCCGAATATCCAGAGGAGGAGGAGCGCCTCTTCCACTCCTAGATGTGGGTAAAGGGTTCCCCGCTATAGTTCATTATCGACAACGGGAGCCAAAAGAACCTCATTTTTGTAGAGGTCATGAAGTGGCTAGGATCACCAACCATACCACACCCACAACTGTACACCAGCGGGTGCCTTCACCAAGGATGAGATCCTCATGTCGGCCAATATTGTTGTCTTCCATAGAGCATCAAGCCCTCCACGGATGAGGTATTATGTGATGTTACTTCTCTTGATGTTTGTGATGTATTATTAGGACAACCATACTTGTGGAAGAGACATGTTGTATATGAGTCTAAACCTCACTCTGTTATCATTTCTTTGGGTAATAGATTATACAGGATACCAGAGCTATCCCCAACTATTGCCACCTCTTTGATCTCTGCTAAGCAGTGCAGTAAGATCATATCCCAAGCTAAGAAATTTATCTTCATTATGGTTCACTCTCAAAGTAAGGAGAAGATGATAGCCACATCCATGGACCCCAGGAAGGGTTCCTCTACACAGCAAACATAGGTGGATATGACCATGAAAGAATACAAGGACATCTTCTCCTGACCCACAGGGGTACCATTGCACTGTTAGGTCAAGCATTCATTCGATATAACTCCCAAATCACCTCTACCCAACGGGCCAATATATCACCTCTCTAGTGTGGAAAATTCCAAGTACAAGCAGCGAAATGATCAACATTAGGTACCACACAAGTTTCAGGTGGACGACAAAGTTTGGTTGCATTTGCCAAAAGAGCGCCTTACTAGAGCCCATCAGAATCTCAGACCACTTTGATATGGTCCTTACACCATTACCAAGGTTGTGGGAGATAATGATTTGGAGCACAACATTCCTCCATTCCTTAGCCTGCGACCAGTGTTCAATGTGGACCGCCTTCGACCATACTTCCCACCATTGCTAGACACATCAGACATTGCATTACAACTCACACCTTCAAAGTTAAATCCAGACTGAATGGAACAAGCCATAACTGATCGGATCATGGAAACACAGATCAAGAACACTCAACATCAAAGGATCCAACTATATCAAGTTGTTAAAGCCGACGAACTCCATCACCAAGGCGGGTGGCTCACCAGGGACCAAGTTCAGCAGAAATTTCCTCATCTCATGGAGGAACTCAATGCAATGGGGACCATTGCTTCCTTATGGGGGAGGAATGATCGAAGTGAACATTGGTGGCCACCCACCTATTCTACTTGGACTGCCACCATTGTTTCTTTCAGTTTTTCAGTTTCGTTATTTGTAGCATAATCTACTATTTTTGGTAGTTTTTTGGGTCCTGAGCTTCCGGAGCCGTTTTGAGGCCCTAAACAACTTTTTTGCGGAAAAAAATGGCCAACGTGGGACATTATTCAATTTTGTCCACTTGAAATTTGTAGTCCTCGGAAAAATATTTCTGACAAGGTATTGTGCGCATCAAACAAAGATCATATGACAAAGTTACGATGCCAAGAAGTTGATGTACCAATTTATCCAGACGAGGCCCATAGTTTGGTATTTCATCTCCCAGGGTTAGGATTTTGGATGTTTATGGTTTTCCATTGTTTCTAAATAATAAATAGGCCTTTGAGCCTCATTGTAACATAGTTCAAAGTCATGTAGCGGCCACATCTCTTCTGAGAGATAAGCTACCATCACCCGAGCTAGTATTATTTCCATTCTCTTTGAAAGCATATTTCAATAGTTGATATTAATGAAATGAAGTGTTATTTATGCTGCATCTTTGTATTTCTGGTTATATCTATAATTTTTTGTGTTCCTATTTAAATCCGGATCACCATAAACCCTCCATCTCAAACAAAAGATCTCCAATAGGTGCAATCCCATTGCCCCAATCCTTAGCCCAATTCAATACAACATACCAAAAGCAAAGCTTTTCCAAGAATTCCACCATCACCTAAGAAAGAAACGCATGAAAAAACCAAAGACAGAGCGAAAGGGTTATGTTGTCACTCCCAGAGACATCCTTGGATTGCTTACAAGGCCAATGCCTGGGCACATCTAGATTTTGTGTGTCTCAAATGATTCTAAGTAAAATGGAGACATCAATTATATTCTATATGTATATATAAAATGGAATGGGTTGGTTCATTCATCTAACCATTTAAGACATGAATTTTTGGTACTTCTTCATATGTACAAATCGCAGAAATATATGCATAAAACAGTCGAGGCCAAGTAGTTCAAGGACTTAAAGTTTAATAAGTTCTTAAGAGCAATGAGAGAGGATAAGAAGAAAGAGGAACTCATCACATAGAGCTTAAAGCATCAATAATTCTACCTTTAACACATTGAGCTTGAAGAATTAAGGATTTCTACCCTTATTTGAGTTGCGGGTAGAAATAATGGATGAAAGAGGGACTGAATGCTATGATTCATGTAGCACAAACTTAAAGATATAATTTCAATAATCCATAAAGGCACATGCATTAATAAGTCAATACAAATGAATTTGTGAGGAGGTATGAAATATTTATAGCAGTTATGATTGCATGAATTCAGAGAAGGAATGTGAACAAAATGGGCTTTAGCAGAGGGATAACATACTGTGATACTCGAAGGGTGAATCACCACCATTTACTTCATATTCTTAAAGATTTGTATTATCAAGTCATATCGTCTGAAAATAACATGCAACATTTTCTTTAGAATTTCTGAACCTTTGTGAAGTGTTGCTTCCCCCTATTTATCTAGAGAGGCGGAGCATTGAACACTCATTACATCAAAATATCTTTGACTGAGTCTTAGCTGTCACATTGACTAGCTGTCTCATCCAGGGATGGCTCTCTGGCCCGAAAACAATACAAAATATTAATTTCTTCATTTAAGGGCGACACATTGCAAGATAACAAACCAGTCAATCAATTACATGAATAACGTTAAAAAAATATCTTCATGCCCATCATTGTGATTGCTTCTGCTTCATGTTGTAGTTTGCTCATGGTATGGCCTCTTGTGTTGCTCGGTCGACTCCCATCATTTCTGCCTTTACTGCTTGAACCATTCATCCATCAAAGCTGGGAGTAGACATCATCAATTTCATGCCGCAGTACTGAAGCAGAGGACCTGTGAGCGGTACTTCGTCTTCCCTCTGTATGGGGGCACCATGCTAGATCATCAAGTCTTCCTAAGATACCAAGTCCTTGTTTGCTTGTGTCAAAGTCGACCTTGGTTTCATGTCACAGAGGACCTTTCTGGATTAGCGGATGTTGGGTCTGAATGCTCCATATTCCTTGTTAAACTCCACAAATACTGACCCACTGCACCTTTAAAGTTTTGTACTACGTGGTCACGGAGTTCTCATATTGGGATTTCTCACTGAAAAGCTTTTACAATTCGGGGCCTCCAGATCCACTGTAGCCCCTTTTTCTTTATGTAACCCAGTGCTTAGTCTTTTGGGCGCTAGGGCCTTTGGAATCCCCTCTGGGGGTCTTCTTCCTTTATTACATAGAATCCCACACACCGGTGATTTACAATGCTTTACCTTTGATATCTCCCCTTGACCTTTGCGATCACTGATCTATGGTATTGGGAGCACCTGGATTATTGCAATCGCAATATGGGAGAGACTGTGAGGATGAGTGGTAAGTGGTAAGTGAGTGGGGGGGGTGTGAAATGATATGAGAGGAACACATGTCAGTGGGGCCCGGTAAGAAAACTTCTTTTACAGACCGGCCCCCGCTAATAAAAGGAAACATGGTGGGGGAGGGTAGGGGGGTTGGGGCGAAAAGGCCTGGGAACCATTGATCTGGCGAAATTAATATATGTTGTCCTAGGATGGGGGGTGTTTATTTTATGGTAGAGGAGGGACCCAGGGATTGATGATGTCATCAGTGCCACGTGGCACCTCCTGAGTGGTGACACGTGTCAACTAGATATAGCCCCATAGGACCCCTAAAAATGTTGAATCTATGTGGCACGTTTCCTCTGTACTACCACGTCATGCTAGTGTTAGCCACCATGTGTATTCATTTGGACCAATGGTGTTCTGCCCCATAGCCCCCTTGGAGGAGAGAGAAAGGGCGCGACTTCCTCTAGCTTTGTAACTGATTTCCTTTGTAAATCAGCATCGACCCTCCCCTGCTACCTTAACACTATCGACGTATTTCCACACAATTCCTTAAGAATGGTTTGTTGGATCCACTGATCACCGATTTGTCAATATCGGAGCTCTGCCCCTTTGTATTGCATTTTGAAATCCCATCGATTTCTGATATGTCGAGCCTTCTATCTTTGACATTTGGGTTCACCAATAGCGACAATCACTCCATCGCAGGTTTGCTATGTCCTCCCTCACTGCTACTACTAGAAAATTGCGATTGTGATTTGTGATATGCTCTCGGACCTCCAATAAGCTCTTCTCCTTCATTTTAGAGGCAACAAAACCCTTGAACTTCAACAGGTCATATCTTCTGATTCGGAAGTCCATTTTTAGACTTTCATATATTGTTGGAAAGCTTGTTCGGAGTAGTATGCAACGGAGGGGGTATGATTTGGCTTTGAGTGATTTTGTGGCCTGGAATATGGATTCAAACTTCACTTATCTGTGGCACTTTGAGCAACTCAAAACATATAATGCAGTGAGTGACAACATATTACTTTCTCTAAACAAGGATCAAGGCTTGCTGGGTCACTGCACCACAAGCTAAAGTCAGTGCTCCCAAATTCTAAGTGAAACCCACATAAGAAAACTAGAACTACACTAAATGTTTCTCTAGGGTCCCAAATGAAGACCTGAGAGCCGAAACTGAAACAAATAGATGCAAGGTGGGTTTTCTTTGTGCTTCACCAGCTAAACCAACACCAAGGTGAGCTCGCATGGCCTTCAACGACCTCCCTTACCACCCTACACCCAACACTCATTGCCTGCATCTCATAAGCCTTTCCATTACACCTACGCATCATTATATATCCTTCACTTGTTGTTGGAGAGTTCAAACGATTGAGGTACCATTGCATTAATATTTATTTATCAAGGGGCATGTTTGTCATGTGCTTTGAGGGGAAATCCTTGAGAGCTATTGGCCACTTGTTTGCCCACCCCCATCAAGGGAAGTTAACGGTCAACTTGATAGTAACAAAATGAATGAATTACAAATCTCCTCAAAAAATACCTTATTCATGGAATAAGAATTTTCTCACTATGCATATATAATCAATATTCTTATTTTTTGGTATTAATATTTTTTAAATGTTATATAACAACTTCATATTAAGAATGCAATAAACTATACATATTTCTTACAATGAAAGTGAAAATATAAGATTTATTTTTAAATTTAAATTACTTATTTTCTTTATATAAATTTGATATAAAACTATGTTATTTAATATGGACATGGAAATATGTTATTTACGATTAAGTTATTTTTTTCTTATTAATATATTTTTATTTTTAAGTATATTATTTTCCCATGGTATTTGTCAACTCCATATTATTATTGTTATTGTCCAATTCTAAGGTCATGGCGAGACCAAACACCACATTAGTGTATGAGACCCCTTTGTTTGTGGCACAAGGGACCCACCTCTGTGCAATGATTTGACTACTAAGTCTACGAAGGCATACACACTCTACTATCTTCTCGTTTTGAACATGTGACCTCTTAGGAATTAAGTAGTGAAGGAATTACTAATCTTTTTTATATTAAAAAATAAATGATTTTCTTTCTTGATTTTCAATTACTTTATATTAGGGTGGAAATTGAATTATTTTATTTATGAACAACATTGCTTTTTTATTATTTTACTATTTTTGTTGTGGTACTATAAGTATTATTTCATCATTTTTAAATGTAAACTTATATAATATCTCCCCCTGTTAGAATTTAGAGCACTACTCAACATAATTATAATACATAAATGTAAAAATCTTTTAATTAGAAAAAAAATATTAACAAAATATATATCATTATTACATTTTTAAAAATGTAATCTCCTCTAGGTTTAATATGAATGAATTCATATTTTAATATATATTATCGATTTATATCTAAATTTATATTATTAATTTACATTTGAATTTATATTATGATATAGGGATGTATTAAATTTTTGCACCAAGTGGCACATTCTACAATCTAGTATGGAGGAGAGGTGTAAGTTTGTCTGTCTAGCTGAAATTTTGGTGAAAGTTCACCAAAATAAAAATATATATAACCACACAAAACATATAAATAATGTAGCCTTAAACAAAAACTTAAATAACCATATAAATAAACAATTAAAAATTCATGAACACAACAAAATTCATTTGATATTCTTTGCACTAGATGGATTGGTGTTCGTTTTCAATAATCGGATTTGTTTTGGTTCTCAATCGCTAGATTCGTTCTCTCCACCTTTAGGTAAGTTCCATATAATGGAAATTCATACTAAATAATGTATATCATTTTTGGTTGAGTTTTGGTTTAACATAACATCTAAAGTTTGATTATCAGGGTATTCATTGTCTTTAATTCTTTTTATAACTAATTTTAAAGATTTGATGTTGGGTTTTCTTAATGGACCATTCACCTTTAGTTTTGCATCACTGTAAATTGTTATGTATCATTTTCATATCTGGCATTTTATCTAAAACAAATAAAAGATTTAGTAATTGGGAATGATTTAAGTATTTGTAAAATAATTTAATAGTTGTTGGTCAAGTGACCATGACGGCAGGGCAACCATTAAGCCCTTCACTAGAGTACCTTGCAACCTTACAAATGTGAGCCTCTCTAATCAATTATAGTCATTCATATTCAAGAAAAACCTAACTATCCAGCATGTAGAGAAACCCATTTTGGAGATGGTATTCAATTGTGTTGTCACCATCATACACATTACTCTAACTATTCAACTACTAAAGCAACTCCTTCAAGTCCTCATGCTCTGCATATGCCACTCTATATGCATCATGGGTGGAAGGATACATGTGCATCAGAGTTCCCAAAGTTGTGATCTTTGATGTTGGTGGCTTTGAAATCATGTCAACTAAATTGTTTGGGTTTCCATTCTTGTACTTGATCACTAAATAGAACTATTATATAAACCCCATCCACTTTTAATGTCTAGTCTATTGTATCTTAATTTTGGTGTGCACGTATTATATTGACTAGTGATCAATGTGGATTCTTGTCTCCTTTCCCATTAAGTAATGTTTCCACTTATTAGTAACTTATACTAGGGCGTAAAGCTGCTTTCCATTAAGGTAGGTTAGTTAAGAACTACCCCATGAAAGACTTCAAAATGGTAGCATATAAGGATTCTTTCTTGCATGAAGACTACTCCCATAACATACCGACTTTCATATGTCTCCACTTCAAAGGGTTGGTGCAAGTTTGTTGATACCGTAATTGGTGCTTGACTAGTCTTCTCCTTGAATTCCTCAAAGGCCCTTCGTGTTGGAAAGCATAACTAGTTCCAGTGTTCATAATTGTTATTTTACTCATGTCAATATCTATGTCTTGTGTAATAAACAAAAGAAGAAAGAAAACTTATTATCTTAGAGCATGGTTTACATGCTTCTTATTGATGGTCTTATAGGTAAAAGCATGTTCTTCATGCTTCTAGGGTTCATTAAGTCAAAGTATTTATTGTCATCAGTTTAGAGTGTCAACATCATCATTATAAGACACATATAGGCAAGATGTAGCTTGTAAAATAAATTTTTTTGAGTCAAAGAAGTCAATATAAGCCTCCTAGCACAGGTTGTCCCTAGCAGAGAAAAGTCGTCACAAAGAGGGCCGTTCAACCCACTTAGAAGAGTATAAATAGAAGCAACCTAATTTTCTCACCAACTCGATTTGCAATCAATGAGCTCGATCTGAAGTGTGAAGATTGAGATGAAAGTTAGGAAAATCAAGGAGGAAGGAAGCAAGAGATGGCAAGGAGGAAAAACAATGTTTTTCCCTAGTTTTCTCTCACACTTGCGAAGTAGTTGTGTTGTTTCCAGGGGATGAAGTTGCAGAACAACTGCATGTTCGAAATCTTTTTGTTGGGAGCCTAAATTCTAAGTTTGGTGCAGTTTTGGAAGGATTTGCCTCTTGTTTATTTGGTTTAACTTTTACCTAATTGGAGGGTATTTTTGAAGGGTTGACTTGGTGCAAGGAGGAGGTTTGGTCTTGTCATTTGGGTCTTGGTAATCTCATTTGAAGTAGTTACTATAACAAGATAATAGTTTTTCTATGTTTTCACCTTAGAGGGTGTCATCACTCAATTTGAAGGGGGGTCCTTTCTATAGCTTACTCAAAAGGACTAGTTATGTAGGTAACATAATGACTAGATCTGTTGTAATAGGGTTTTAAAAATGTGGTAGGGTTTGATAGATTTCTGTTGGGCATGGACTCAATTAATTGGCTTCAAAAGGAGTCAAACTAAAACCCTAGCCCTTTCAATTTGAAGGGGGGTCCCTTCTATAGCTTACTCAAAAGGACTAGTCATGTAGGTAACATAATGACTAGATCTGTTGTAATAGGGTTTTAAAAATGTGGTAGGGTTTGATAGATTTCTGTTGGGCATGGACTCAATTAATTGGCTTCAAAAGGAGTCAAACTAAAACCTTCACAGAGGCGGGGTAACTAAGATACTCTGAAATTTAAATTTTTTGAGATGGAATATTTTTGGCTTGATGGTCCCCGACCCAGGTTCAACGTTAGTCAACCAAGAAAATACCTACACTATTGGCCCTTTCGGCATCAGCCTGTGGAGCATGCACTGAAGTCTCACCCGAAGCAATATGGGGGGATGTAGGAACCAAGTTTCCACACCCTCAGATGGTTGTGATGTCGGTCTATACTTCCTGATCCTGCCTTCGTGCAAATTGACAAGCCTTTAGGGCTTATCGATGTTCCTCCTCTTCCATCCTTCAATACCTCTGTGAAGGTACTCGACTGATCTCCACACAGTCCTAACCTAAGTTCTAGGAACTTACGTGCCTTTTTTATTGCGTTACTGTATAAGTTCCCAAGTTATCTTAAGTGTTTCCCTAATCTACCATGCATTAATAGTTACCTTCATGTAAACCTTTACTCTTGCTTATGTTCAATTAACAGATATAATTAAATACATTCACACATCAAATAAGAATTATAATGTAAACCCAGATCATAACATAGTATAATCATATGCATTAAACAAAGACAAAATATACAGGTGTTGCAAAATACTTCTCTTTATTGATATCTCAAGTTTAGTACAGACTTTATCCGCCCTACACACACAGCTGCAGGGGTCTGCACACTCCGCTACAGACTTCCACCCTAAGCCTCTTCATACTTAGCTATAAAACCTTTACCTATGCTAACACTCGAGGACACTTAGAACTTCCTACCCAAAATCCTTCTTACCATTTCTCCTTTTTTCTACTCCCCTCTTAGACTCTTCTAAGACTCCCTTTTTATACAATCCCGTGGTCCACAGACCATCGGTAGATCTTTACAACCGACATGATACTTCACAAAACAAGGGTAGACAACCCTTTGACCTCTTCACGCTCAACGACCACAAAATGTGGAGACTTTACATCTTTATTACAAAATTTGGGCCTTCTGCCCCAAACATGGGCTTTTAGCCCCAAAACTAGATGTTAGGGGAACCCGTTCCCAAAAGGCCCCCAACACAAACATGGTGACTCACCTTCGAGTCAATCTATGGGCACAAAGATCTTGGTGTGAAGACCCCCCATCTTGACCTGTACGACTGGTACCTCGGTGATGCACTACGCGACTTCCTACTTTATTTCCTCGACGAACTGCTCTACTGTTGGCCCTGTACTGTCAGCCTCAAGCTTATGCTGAGTCTCCTACACAGTAGCCAACTTACCTTCAATGGAGGCTATGATCAAGTAAGACTCGTCCAACCAAGGCTTCAAGCATGCCTTCAGCACTACCTCTTTATGTTGAGCTGCATATACCTGCTCCTTCAATGCCTTGGCCTCTTGTAGCTTCGCGAGTCCCTGTGTGAGAGCAATAGTACGCACTATCCCTTTTACCTCATCATAGCACTACTACAACTCTCTCACCTTTATTTCCAGCCTCTGCACAGTAGGGTCTTCTTGTAGGCTAGTTAGTACTTCGAAGGACTATTCAAAAAGCATTGTATATTTGACCACGACACTTTCTACTGCTGCTATTTCCTCTGTGATAGCAGTCGCGCACTACTCCTTGACTTTCGGTGGAGTCAAAGGTTGGCCCCTCAACTACAATTCTGCAATTTTGAGGTTCAGCTCCAACTGAACCTTTACCAATTCTGTGTCGGCGTCATGCACCCCCATAGTGATTTTGCGAATGCGCACATCTACTGCCTCATCCATAAGAATGGCCAACTCCAGGACCATTCGGCATGCTTCGTCCATGCCCTTAATCATGTGTTGAATTTTGTTAGTGAGTTCCATCATGGATGTGAGGGTGGAGTCCCGTTGCATGCCCATATAAGTATTGTTGATCTTCTGCTCGTTGATCACTTGCAAAGCGCATTGTTTGCGGGCCCTCAACTTTGTGATCACCCCATCTTGCAGTAGGTGGAGTGCCTCGTTAGGGAACGCTACCAAGTTCAGCCCTACTCCCTTGAGTGTGCTGACAACGGGCATGTTAACTTCAGTCTCTATCATCAATGCTCCATCTGGGAGCACTATGGCTTGGGAGTCCTTCGCATGCAGGATAGTGGCAGCTTCTGATGTACCAATGGCCAAAATGGTTGGTGTCACGCCAGTCTGTGTTGCCCGAATCTGCAAATCTTGCAGATTCTCTTGAATGTCCCCCAACGCTTGCTGTTGCTGCTGCTCAAAATACTGCAGTAGTTCCACGATGGCATCCCCCACTGTATTCCCAGTGTCGTTAAGATCCTCCTCTGTTAGCGTGATAGGGTCCATGGACGTCTTTCTAGCCTTAGACTTCTTCTATGGCTCTATATTTTCTTGTCCCCTTAGATGTTTGATATGGAATGGATGTGTCTATGGGTCCGCTCCTCCCTGTTTTGTTGGATCATCCTCTTCTTACTCTTCTTCTGGGGAGGGAAACTTCTCTTTGTCAGAGTCATGCTCCTCTCCTCCTGTCTTTCCACCTATCTCCTATGTGGCACGGCGATCTGCCCTAGCCTTATCCTCAGCCTCCTTCATCCTTTTCTCAGCCAGGTGCTACATCTAGAGCTTGGCTTCATCCTTCTTCCATTGTACGTCTGTCTTGCTGGATCCCATCATTAAATCCGAGGCAGTGTGCCATTCTGTCGGTGAGATCAATAACTTCTTGAACCGCATCATCCGTAGCTAAGTAGGGCAATTCATGCCACTTCTGCTCAGGGTCCTTTCATACCCTAATGGATACATGGTGGAAATCAGCCTTAAACTCTGTGTACAATTGTAATTTATCAAATAGAGTAGGCGACAACCATATTTTATGGTTGATGCCCATGTGCATATTCATCTACATCAAGATCGAAAAGATATTATTGTCCTTGATCCGCTGGGGATCCTTACTCACCCATAGCAAAGCATATTTCGCAGCCTCAGGTAGGTCCGACATGACCGAGGGAAATTGGTTGTCTTCGTGTAGCTCCCAAGCTACCAGCATGATGGAAAACAAGAGCCATGCATAGTGGAAGGTCTTGCTAAGATCCTATGCCTCACAGCAATTCACGAGGAACTCACTGCAAAGGTAGCATGCCCAATTAAATTGAACCCCCTCTGTGCATTAGGCGCTAGAGCTACGATGGGCACCGATACTTCATCAGAGAAATACTTTTGAATGACCTTCCCTGCCAATATTTGTGTGGCCACTTTGACTGTAGGGTCAGAAACACTTGTAATCGCATAGTTGTGTGGCTTCTTTACTAGTCTGAGCTTCTTCTTCATGGCCTCTGCAAGGGCCAGTTCGCCCGTCTTTCCACCAAACATCATAACTAGATTCTCCCCTAAATATGGCAGTCTCGTGATTCTATGGATTAGTCTATTAGTGATGGGTATTATCTCCTCCAGCCACAGACACCCATCATGTACTAAGCACAACAGTTGCTTGATTACCAGTAAGGTAATGGTTGTGTGATTGTAGTGCGGCACCAATAGTAGGTTGAGTAGGCCTACCTTATCTACTCCTCTGAGCCACTTATGTGGTTCCAACGTAGTCACCCCAGTGGTTTTATTGAGGATTCGGTGCATTAATTGGTCTATCGCCAAGTGAGGGAATCACTCGGTATCAGCTAAGTCCCAGTCCGCCAAATTCAACATTGGAATCCTCGCCAAGTGTGGTCCTTCAAAAAGATTCTTGTCAAGAAATAGAGGTGTGTACAAGGTGACTTTTCTCTTGTCTATTTCCTTATGCACCTTGGCCTTGCCTCTACGCAAAGGGATGCACTTAGGCAATTTAGTAATAAGGTCAAACCCCTCAACTTCAATGTCCTTTTTGTCAATCCCAAGATCCTCATCATCCATTGGGATATCCCCAAATTCTTGCTTGTAAGGTTCCAGGTTAATGTTTTTTCCCTTTTCCTGAGCAGTGGGCTTTTCCTTTGGTGGGTTTCTCCTAGGTGACGCGCACACCAGTCGTGTTGTGGCCTACTTTTCTTTATTTCCTTTCACACCTTCCTGGGTTTGGGCAGGCCTTGGTCTAGGCGACTGTGGCAACTTGGGTATCTCTACAACCTCCGGAGTAGTTCCTTCAGCTTCCATAGCAACCTCTGGAACAGCCCCTTCGGCTGTCACTACTTCCCTAATATCTACAGTTTCTGTCGGTGTTGACATGACATTATCCAACAATTCTTGGGTCTCCTTTTGTAATTTCTCAAACACCGAAATCACTATCATAGCTTCAAATAATTCATGGTTCATACGTGTCTGAGAGCTGAACAACTCAATGCTCAAAATGCCAAGTGTTCTTAGTTGGGAAGCCACATGTAATTTATAAACCATTTTGAATTCAAATCAGACTGTTCCCCCCAAAATTGGTTCATTAATGCTAGATTGGCGACATATTTTCAAGGATGTCACCCATAAATTTGGTCTTAAATGTCACCCCCCTGCTCCATTTGGTCATTCTTCCGTCGTCAAATCATGAACAATGACTTTAACGATCACTTTTCAGCTGACCTGCATGGTTTCATCCTGGGTAGCGCAACCTTTTGCATGCTCGCGTGGTATATGTAACATCCCCTCATTTCGTGCAGTTCCTTCATCGTGCAGTTCCCTGACCTACACAATGTAGTTTATAGCCCCGTGCCTCCTTTCAGCTACCTTGAGCACTAGGATTGTGCTTCCTTCATATAATCATCTAGCCGGATCACCAGTGTATGAATTTAATTAGCTACCATTCACTTTTCCTGGGAAGGGCTCCCCATTTAACTTAACTAACTGAACTACTCCATCGTCGGTAATATCCTTTATGAAATAGGGCCCTAGCCAGTGCATCCTAAATTTTCCTGGAAATTTATCAAACTTGTTTTCATATAGAAAAACCGGATCATTTTCCTGGAAAGTATGTAGTTTAATGTGTCAATCATGCCATTACTTTTCTCACTCCTTTTGA
>APFE031181932.1:256559-271006 GCA_000404065.3 Pinus taeda
CATAGTATCTAGTATTCACCGGGGTCGCGTGTAGCTATTTCACATTCCTTGGCACCTCCAAGTTGATTATCACTATGATATTCATGGGTTCTACCATCAATCCCTGTCTGCGCACCACATGCGCTATCGGGATCCCAAAAGGGACACAAAATAGACACTTCTTCAAATTGAGCATGATCTGGTACCTTTGACTCATATCTAACATTAAGCGCAAAATTGCCACATGATGCTTGAATAATCCAAACACTGTCCAATCATCAAAGCACACTTCCAGGAAATTATGAATGAAGTCTTAGAATGTCACAATGACTATGCATGAAAATATGGATGGCACATTCTTTAGCCCAAAAGGCATTACAGTATACTGAAAACATCCCCATTCCATCACGAAGGTCGTCTTACTTCTATCTTCAGGCGAGGTTTTGATCTGATGATACCCAGAGAACCCATCAATGAAAGAGTATGCTTCTTGGTTGCCTACATTATCCAAGACTTCATCAGTGAACGGGTTTGGGAAGGGGTCTTTCACACAAGCATCATTCAGCTTCTACTTCTGGAGATCCATGCATATCCTTATTTCTTCCTTCTGTTTATTTTCCTGAACCACTATTGGGCTTACCCAATCGGACTCTTCGACTAGTTCAATAATTCCTACCACGAGCATCTTATCTAATTCAACATGAGCCATTTCCTTATACTTAGGATTAAGGCGGTAAGGCCTTTGTTTTACAGGCTTTGCATCCATTTTTAGGGTGATATTCATGACACCCAGGTCTCCTATTATCCCTTTTAGATCAGAGAACTTTGTAGGGAACAAATCCTGATATTCGCGGAGGAGCTCAGTGACCTTGTCTACTGTCGCATCATCCCAATAGTCCCCAATTTTTGCAAATTTTGGTTTCACCTCTGTGCCAATATTGACTTGCCTAGTTTTTAGTAGCGTGATTATGTGAGGATCCTCTATCTGCAGATCTTAAAAATCATGGTGACCCTCCGTTTCTGGAATATTAACTTTTCGGGGATCCTCGTCTTCTTCTTCAACAGTCACATTATAGCATTCTAGTGCATGACTCAGCTGGGTAGTCCAATAAATTTGGATCATGTCCAAAGGATCTTGTGGTATCCTAAATATCGTTGCTTTTACCTCTTGTAGTGTTGCATCAATACAGTCGAAACCATCCTCAAAGTTGAACGTCATTAAAAATCCCTGGGGCAGGATATCCCATTTCTTCGTGCCATGTAGAGCTTTGTTTCCAAGTACCAATTCATTCGTATGACGCCCAGGGTATGACAACACAGATGCACCCATTCAGGCTAGGGATCTGCGCCATAAGCCTTATTCCATTTAGTTAGGTGATCACGCGGGTCATCTCGTCCATCATACTTATCTATTACCCACACTTTTGGCTGCCCAAAATGTATTCTCATCATGCTCTTATAGTCATGCCAATCACTAAAACTATCCTTGTGCGTGCCCCACCATCTTGCAAGCGTAATGCACAGTACCCAGTCCAAGGCCTAGAAATGATATTTCTTGGGTACTTCTCCTTCAAATGCATCCAAAAAGAAATCAACATCAGTTAGCCCATTGTAATGAGGTAGATTCCTAACCTCAGATGACACACAGTGCAATGATTTGGTCATCATATTACAACACAGTGACGAGACTTCATCCATCCGGTTCTACCAATGCTCCAATTCTTCATCTGAATCTAACATGCAAGAGCTTTCACGATCCCATGTAATGCTTCTATCCACTATCAGATTCACCCAATCCTAGTCTTGCGTCGTTATCTGTAAATTTGGTCCAAATCATCATCACTTTCTTAATCTCAGACTGGTTTTGTATAGAGCGGTCTCTCCACGGGATCTAGTGGCACCACTATGAAGAGCGACTTGTTTTCAAATATCATCTTCCGCTTCTTCAGGTTGATTACCCCATTCATGTCAGTGGCCCAATCGATTCCAAGGAGCGTAATGTAGGGATTGCTATCATCCACAATATTTATTACCTCAAAATTTGCCAACACACTTGCACCCTCAATGTCAATTGTGACCCCTTGGAGCCTTGCCATTGGGATAGTTTTTGGTTGATTCGCCATCCTTAACTGTATCAGAGACCACTCGAGCACATGACTACCCATTCTCTCCCAGGTCTATTTTGGAAAAACATTCACGTCGAACCGTAGATCCAAGATAACTTGGTCCATCTCATAGTCCCCTATCTATGTGGTGAGTCTCATCTCCCATCTGGTCCTTACCTTGTTCTTACCAAGCTTCCTAACCATGCACGGTTCACCAATAGCACCATCCTTACCAGTGCACTAATTGATCAACTCCTGCAGGACCTTCATATCCTTATTGTCACGGAGCAGCTTCATGCAGGCCTCCAAGAACGTGGTAAGCATGGACGGGTCCATTTATTCAACTGGCTTCTCCTGACTTCCAGATGTAGAGGCCTCAACAAAGCTTTCCTTCGCTTCCATAAATGATAAGGTTTAATGAACTTCTCATGACATCAACGACAGTGAACGACCATCATTGACAAAATCCTCTATGGTGAGTTTTGCAATGGAACCATTTGTTGGCTTGATGGGCCCTGACCAAAGTTCAGCATTAGTTAGCCAAACAAATCCCTACATTACTAGCCCTTTTGGCATCAGCCCGCGGAGCGCAGATCGAAGTCTCACCCGAAGCAGTATAGGGGAATACAGGAACCAAGTTTCCACACCCTGAGATGGTCGTGATGTCGGTCTATACTTCTTGATCCTGCCTTCATGTAGATTGACAAGCCTTTAGGGCTTATTGATGTTCGTCCTCTTTGGTCCTTTAGTACCTCCGCCAAGGTATTCCACTGATCTCTGTGCAGTACTAACCTAAGGTCCAGGAAGTTACGCACCTCTATGACTACATTACTGTATAAGTTCCCAAGTTACATTAAGTGTTTCCCTAATCTACAACGCATTTATAGTTACCTTTGAATAAACCTTTACTCTTGCTTGCATTCAATTAACATATATAATCAAATACATTCACGAATCAAATAAGAATTATAATGTAAACCTAGATCATAACATAATATAATTAGATGCATTAAGCAGAGACAAAATACACAGTGGTTGTAAAATACTTCTCTTTATTGATATCTCAAGTTCAGTACAGACTCTATATGCCCTGCTCACATAGTTGTAGGGGTCCGTACACTCAGCTGCGGACTTCCACCCTAGGCCTTTGCACACTCAGTTGCAGAGCCTCTACCAACGCTAAGACTCAAGAATACTTAGAACTCCCTACCCAAAATCCTTCTTAGCATTTCTCCTTTTTTCTACTCCCCTCTTAGACTCATATACGACTCTCTTTTTATACAATCCCATGGTCCGCGAACCATGGCTAGATCTTTATAGCCGACATGATACTTCACAAAACAAGGGTTGACAACCCTTTGACCTCTTCGCACTCCACAATGACAAAATGCAAAGACTTTACATATTTATTACAAAATTTGGGCCTTCTTCCCCAAACATGGGCTTTTAAGACAACCACAAGGATGAAATCTTTTAAAGCATAAGTCTGAAATTTGTGAAAGACTGATCATATAAACAAAGCATAGTAAACCTGATTTCAATTTATTTACTCTTATTAGTCATAGAAGAATACACATATGACAACATAGATGGAAAACAGAAATAGGAAAACACATATCCAATATCTCTCAACATAAGAATCATTGCTGCAGATTTAGTCTTCCTTTATTAAACATTGAGAAAATACACAGGGCACAATAAGGTTTTGATAAAAAAAATCCCCAACCCTTTCTCATTCTTTAGTCTTCATCTTTATAGAAAAGACAAACTAATTAGAAAACCAGTTTCTAGAAAAGATTTAATTACAAAATCTAAATAATAACAACATACATTTCAAATACATACATATAGATAAAAGCTTAAATACATTCAGTTTTTCCTAAAATAGCAACATGAATATATGCTAATATATAGTTCAAGTGAAATATTTTCTCAAAATTTCTTCCTTGGAAATAAAAGTAGGTCCCTAACTGATAGCATAACATCCTAGTTGGCTAAATAGGTCCCTTTGCAAAACAGGTCCAAGTTTCCTCCAAAACTCCTTTTATGTTCATCCTTTCTTTCATTGGGACCTCCTAGGGAAAAAACGTTGATACTATTGCTATCAGCTTCATTGGTTTTCCATTTTGTATCTTTCACTGAAACCGCTTTTATGTTCATCCTTTCTTTCATTCAGACCTCCTAGTGGAAAAACGTTGATACTATTGTTGTCAACTTCACTGGTTTTCTCTGTTGTAGCTTTTACTGACATGCTAACTGTTAACATTTTCTTTTATGCCTATTTCAAAATCGCTAACAATAGGAAGGTGAACATTTTCTCTAGTCTAAATTTTGCTGACAATGGACATGTCAGATTTCCCTGTTTGCTCCAAAATTTCTCATAGAGTGACTACCATCTTTCATCCCTGTATCGTTTTCTATCAACGGGCACACCATTTCATCCAAAAATAGATGACATTGGGTCTGTCAATTTTATCAAAAACACTGACAATGGGAATGTCATCTTTCCTGACTATTTCGTTGAATGAAAAAACTATAAGGCCGACTGTCAATGATAAAATGAAAACTTATTTCATTAAATATATAAGAAAAATTCCAAGTTTAATTCCCCAAACCTCTTAGCTGAGGGTACTAGTAGCCCTCAAAAGTACATCCACCTTCTCCAACCTTTATTTTTTTCTTTGCCTTGTCTCCATAAGATCGCTCTTCACAGTTCCTTTGTCTCTACTCTTCTTAAAGCCTATAACGTTCTTCATGTTGATGATAAGGTCCTTTAGTGGCATATTGTCAAGATCAATCACTTCTTTTGCCAACTCTGGGTTATTTCTGAGTTTGATTTTGTATCTTAATTTGTTTGTTGGCCTTGTATTGAGTCTCTTTCCACTATTGAAAAATTCAAACAGTGTCTCCTCCTCTTAGGTCTCAACCTCTACTTATTTTCCTTTAGAAACCTCTATTTTACATGTGTCTATAGGGGAGGGTTTGAAAGGTGGAGTCACAACCTGGGAAGAGTCGATGTCCGAAGGTAGGTTTATAGGGTATACAGGGTTTGGTATATGGAGCCTCACACTTTTCCTCTACTAGACATTGGAAATATTAGGGCCAGAGGATGTGGATAGAATTTTTATGTTTTCTTGGCTGGGAGGTGGCTCAATAAAGACTTGACCTTTAGTTTTCTTCTCCTTTTTGGCAGTCTTCGGTCTGCCTCTTCATATTTTAAGTGGTTGAGGTTGAAACCCTCCCCAAAAATTGAAATGGCTCCAAGTCCTTTCTGCCTCATCTAGCTGGTTTTCGATTAACAATTTTATTAGGGATTTGTGGTATATGAAATTGGAGGAGGGATTTGTGTGGGACCTAAACCTAGATGCCATATGTTTAAGACTTTATATAAATAAAAACATGTATTAATTCTGATTTGACCAACAAGATGTGCAAGGAAATAAAAGTGGTAGAGGTTACCCGATTAACCCTTTCTTCACAGATGAAATATCACTAATGGAGGAACAAAGGGACATGCCATTTTTCTTGCAACCACTCCTTTCAAACTCCAACCCTACAATTTTTCTCCTTGAATTCTTCTTTGAAAAAGAAACGGAGATCAATCCCTGTGAAGACGTGACTGTGGAAAATATTCTCTCCATCTGTTGGTAAGGTCGTTGCCTGAGAAATGGAATGCTCTGTAATTGAAAACAATGGGCCTCCAAACTCCACAAAACTTCCATCAAACACCTGAGAAAAAGACTGAGCCACTCCATCGTGGTAGTTGTTAAAGCGGTGGAAAAACTCAACTCCAATTGGCTTGCAGAAACAACTAATCAATTTCGGGGTATATGTCTAGCACATCCGGTGCTTTGGGCTCAGACCAATTCACTTTTCATCCTTTCTCTATCACATTGTGTGGTATTCCTGAGATTTGATCATGAATCCCTATGATCAAAATGATTTCCAATGCCAAATGTGACTAGCTACGAACTAACAAAAACAAACTATTGACGGGACATGGTAAAACAACTTGACATGCAAATGGGATATTATAGTTAGCAAGTGAATAATCACGAAGCTTTAGTTTATGATTATGAATGGATTTAGTATCATATGGTGAAATAATTTTAAATTTCATTCACTCACAACAATAGAGAAAAAACCATAAACCGGTACTTCTTACCCCTTCCAAAAAGATAGAGACATGTTTCAATGATATCGTTGACGCTGACATGGTTAGTATAGTCATCACTTTTTAAATTTAAAATCGAGTTTTGGCGCTGAAAGTTGGACTACCAATAAAACTGAAATTGTTGATAAGCCCGTTGCAAACAAATTTCTTTGATAGACAATATTGGATCACTAAAATGTTGATAGCCCCACTATCAGTAATTTCCCTATTTATTACAACTAAAATGTTGACATTAAAGTTGTCAGCATTTTCTGAAAATTTTAAAAATAGAAGTTTATTGTGATAACAGAGGGGTTTTTCCTTGGCTTGGAGCCCAAATTTTGTGTCCATTATCTTTACTGCTTTACTCATGATATTTTTTT
This sequence comes from Pinus taeda, assembly GCA_000404065.3. Lineage (NCBI taxonomy): Eukaryota > Viridiplantae > Streptophyta > Pinopsida > Pinales > Pinaceae > Pinus > Pinus taeda. Next base: position 263,180 of record APFE031181932.1, read on the forward strand.
GATGAAAAGTTCTAATAAGGAAACCCAAGAAGATAAATAAATTTCACAAGTAAATATTAAGGAATAAGGAGAAATTGACTTTGTAACAACCCTAGTAAAATTTCCATCTAATAAAAGTTAATAAAGAAAAAATAATAACCATGGTTTTGGGACAGTTGCTCCAAGTTGAATGTTCAAAAAAACATCCTAGTGTGGGTGTTCATCTGGTTTATTACGGCTAAGGAAAATAAAAAAGGCAATGACAAAGGATTTGGAAAGGCATGAGGTGTTAATTGGCATTTTATATATGAAAATAAAGGAAATGAGGAGAAAGATAAAGTGAAAGGTCATAGCTTACATGTGAGGAGGAAAATGAACAAAAATAATGGGAAATTGAAGAAAATAGAGGCCTCATTAATAAAAAGGCTTATAAGAATGAGTTGGTACCTTTTGTTAGTTCAGTTTTGGAGCTCTCTCTCTCACACTCTGGGATACTTAGAGTTTTCTTGGAGCACTTCAGCATTGGATCAAGGAAAGCAAAGAAGGTAAGAGGAAGCAAAGATCAAGTAAGCAAGAGAAGGATCAAGAAAATACAATGAGATTATTTGTAGGTATCATTTTGCATGTGTGATTTCATTTCTAATTTTGGCATGGATAATTATGCATGTGTGTTCTTGGTTCTCTTGTTTTCATCGACATGGGTGTTTCTAGGTGTGATAGTGTTCTTCAGCCTTGCCTTTCTATTTTCATATATCCATCGTGTGATGGGTTCTCATATTTTTGGTTGAGATGGACTGCTAGATGGATCTTTGAAAGAAATAACACATGGACTAATGACCACTAAAACAAATTGTGGGTTGTGGTAAAGCCAAATTTTTTGTTACCTCGATGGGCCTAAGAATCCTCGACAGATGAATGGTAGAATATACGGTAAATCCTAGAGGTGGGTGCTCTCCATCAGGCCTAGGAATCCAAGGATGGGATATAAGATAAATCCTAGAGAGTGGAATCTCGATTAGGGCCTAGGGATCCAATGTGAATTGCAGTAAAGGCGAGAGACTAGAGTCTTGGTTAGGGCCTAGTGATCTGTTGTGGATTGCAGTAAATCCTAGAGACTACAAAATTGGAAAATTCCTCACGGTGTAGGTGGAGAAAATCTGGTAGCATCCATGCTTGTCTTGGCCTAGTGATTTAGTGAGGATTGCGGTAAAGCCTGGCTCTGTTGATGAGGGTGAGGTGGTGTGGCCTCGAGAATCCCTGGTTGAGTTTTGGTTACGAGTCCCACATTCATGCATGAAATATGGCACGAGGGTGATTGGCTGAAGAAATGTTTCGTTCAACCAAAATATGGTAGGGTGGTTCATGGAATTCCCATACCCAATTGGTTTTTGGATTCATAAATAAGAGTTCCTTTCCATGGTACTTTATGAGAAAATTTATTATTTCATATGTGGAATTTATGGCTGATGTATCCTTATTATTTTTGTTGTTTATATGCTAGTTATGTGTATGTTTTATGATAGTAATGATCTATGGATTTCATCATGTTTTGATTTGTAAATGAATGAACGATGAATATACGACCTAATAGATGATAATGCAACTAATGTCATAAGATATCTATTCTTCTTGGCAATTCTCAGATAAGTATGAGACCCCTATGCTGAGATGTTGTTATGACCTATAGATTTCATGTTCGTGACATGTTTGATGAAATGTCTGTCATGGCTAGTAGGGATCTAGTCAAGTCTTTTTTCAGATATTTTCATTTCCATCATTGTCTTGATGTTACTTTTCATTCCTGAAGGTTTCATGAAATTTTAGGCATTGACCTGAGTCCTGGCTCTAAAATGATGGCACATAATTCAGGGCTACAGTCTCAAAACTAGTTGAAAAATACCCCAGTCGCTTGAATGCCCATGTCATGGGAGCGAATGAGGCTCTAGGGTAGTGAAGTGTCAACTTCTCTCAAGGCTTGATCACCTGGAAGGGTTAGTTGGATCTTATAGGTTCTGTGACATGTGTAGAAGGTTGGACTGGTTGTGTTGTGTTGGTTCCACTTCCTTAACTATACATGGGGTTTTGAATGAAATTGTAGTAGCCTCTCATCACTTGTATACCATAACGAACTGGTTAACTTGGGTAGATGTGGGAGGAGGGTGTTACTGAGTGGAATCAGAGCATGGTTCACCCATGGACTAGACAGGCAATGTGTTGATCATGCATTCATGTTGGTTGCATATGTGTTCCTTATACTTGTGGTCTATCTACTTGTTGTGTATGGATGGTGTTGGTCATGGTTGCATTTGTGTCACCATGTGAAATATGATGGTTTGTTGTTGGATGTGCTTATCATGAGTATATGTCGGTTATGCACTGGTTATGCATGTCAGTGTTTGTATGTATCATGTCTACATGCATGTTCATTATGCATACATTGACGTGGTTGTAGTTGTCATGCGTGAGGTCATGATGTGTGGTTGAGAGGGTCATGCATTGATGATTGTACTATGGTTAGGGTGATATCTATATGCTGTTATGATTATGTTTATACATGTATTTTTCTAACATGGTTCATCTTGTGGATGAGATATCCTCCCCGAGCCACACTGAGATATGTTGATTATGTTTATATTTTGGTTTAGCTGACATGGTATGTTTGGTAGGAAAGAGACCAAGAAGACTAGGAAGATGGTAGACTACAATTCACGAGACTATCCCTATGGACCAGATGAGCAGTGTGGTGTTGGGCACCTTCTGACTTAGTAGACACATTGAGAAGCTTGAAGGAATAATTAAGAAGTTGCAAGGCAGATAATGAAAAAATCATGCAGGCACGGGAGAAACAAGCATAAGTTAATGCAAACATCATTCAGAGTTTGTTAGAACTACATAGGCAGGGGCCATTTCAGATCAGCCATGGACAAGAGGACATAAAGGATGGGGCATATGGCAGTAGATCTGATGGTGGGAATAGGTTGGATAGGGATGACACGATTGGAGATGAAAGGTTCTTGGATGCTTCGGATAGGAGAAGTGATGGACACAGGTACTATTCTAGTTCTCGTTCCAACATGCACTATAATGGTCATCGTTATCATCCTTACAGGAGGAGTATAGGGGATATTTATCAGATTATTTTAAGAAAGCTAAGCCACATACGTTTGATGGATATTTGAAGAAGCCGAAGGATGCAGAGACTTGGTTACTTAGAGTAAAGAAGTTTTTTCAACTGCATGATTACTCAGAAAACATGAAGGCTAAAATGGCGACATTTAGTCTTAGAGGTAAAGTAGATATCTCGTGGGAAGATGTAAGTCACGTTAGAGACATTAGAACAGAGAAGTTGAGTTGACATGAATTCAAAATACTTTTCACGAAGAAGTACTTGTCATAAAGGTACCACAACATTAAGACCAAAGAGGTTTATGAGCTAAACATGGGACCAATGGCAGATGCATAACATACGACTAAGTTCCTAGAGCTATTGAGGTATTTACCATATCTTAAGGATGAAAAGGCTAAAGTTTAGAGATATTTTAGTGGCTTTCCATTAGCTTTAGAGATCGGATTGAGTATAATGAGCCTCGATCACATGAGGAATTTATTGGGAAATTGAAGCATTACTATGAGAAATAAAAGAGTAAGAACGAATCTCAACAAGCATTGAATGGGAAATATAAAGGTAAAGGTATGTGATATCTGAAAAGAACAAGGCCTCAAAATGCAGAAGAGAAAGAAAATGTTGCACCATACAAGAAGTTCAACATAGTTAGATAGGGGCATGAGTCATAGCAGCAAAATAGATGTGATGATACAAGATGGTTGAAGTGTTGGACGTGTGGTAAGGAACATATTAAGATAGATTGTCCACAAAATCAAGGTGGTAGGCCTAAGATCTATAGTGCAAAAAAGGCGAAGACTCTTGGAGATGTTGGGCTAAGAATTCCTCATATCTATGTAGCACTGGATAACAAGTAGGTAGAGTTGGAAATAATACTGAGAGGGGGGGTGAATCAGTATTATCAGATCAATAATTTAATTTTCAAAACTAATTTGTATACGCTACTTTATCTTAGTGAACTAGCGTGTATACGCAACTGTACTTAATGAAATCATCATATATGCAAAGATATTTTGATTTACCCAAATTATCATGCATTGAACTTTAACCAATATATAAGGAATTCATTAAAAGCAGTAGAAGCAGAATAAAGCATCACACATAAGCAACACACATGAAAACCGAGATATAAGGTGCAAACCCAATGTGGGTGAAAACCACCTGATGTTGTCATCTCTGTCTTATTTTAATAACAAGAAAATTATGTTTACAATTTTTGTACTGGTGTAGACTTATACCAGTACACAGGCTTCTACCTACAGAAGGCTACAACCTTCTCTCATTCTCCATCTTCCCTTGGAAGGGAGCTACAACCCCCTAGCTCTTGTACTAGCTGATATGTTTACTAGTACGTAGACGTCGACCTACAAAAGGCTACAACCTTCTCTTTTCTTCTAGGGACCACGTTTCATAAATTTTCAGATTGGATCCATCAAAAACATCATTCAATCATCAAATATATCTGTATCAACCAATCTCCTTTTGAACCAACCATAACCGAATCAATCAATCATTTTGACAACCCATCAATCAGATCATTCAAAATGTTGTCACCAACATATAGTAACCAGAACCCAGAACACTGCAACAGCAAACAGAAGCAGCTAAAACATATTTTATAAGGTATATGCTACTTCCATGTGTCGAACCTGCGTGCATACACGCTTTCCTCAAAGCGAACCAGCGTACAGATCTGCAAATCAAATTTTTGATGTATACGCTGCTTTGATATGCAGAACCAACATGTATACACTTCTTTTGTAAAGTGAACCCGCGTACAGATCTGTAAATGATGATTTAAACATTACAACTATTCCAGACTTCAGTCATACCCAGATCATCATATTTACAGACTACAAGATGTGCCAGTTATTCAGATATATGATCAAACCACATAAAGATAGTTCACTTCAAGCCTTAAGATCCTGATACATCATTAGATCTTATCCTTCATCAAATGCTAAGTTTCATCCTTGGTTCAGATCAGCACATCACCATAAGCCAATAAGCATAATAAATCTCACACTTCATCAGATATTCGATACTTGCACACCTTGGCCTAATGATCTTCTCCTCCTTTTATAGTTTTAGGCCTTTCTCGATACCATGGACCAAAACCATTTAGGACCAATACCTTGGACCCAATACCTGGGGTCAATACCTCAGACCAAATACCTTGGACCAATACCATGGATCAAAATACCATGGACCAAATACTTCGGACCAAAAATTTAGTTTTTGAAGGTATACATGCTTTTCCTTCCGTGAAAGTGCGTGTGTACGCATACACGACTTGTATACAGTGAACCTGCATGTATACACATTTTCGTCAATGGTGAACCTGCGTATACTTCTCTTGTCCTCATTCTGTAATTCTTTTCTATTTACCTTATTCCTGGAAGCTGCCTGCATTTCACCACATCTGTAAACACTACCGTCATGCATTCTGTCACATCTAATATCTCTTCTGTAGATTCATCTAGTTACCATATATAAGTGAGTTGTTCTTCTACAAGTGGGTTGCCATCAAGTACAACACATACATCATAATGCCAACAATCTCCCCCTTTGGACTTGATGGAAACAACAACCACACCAAGTCATTCTCCCCCTTTGACATCAAGGGCAAAGGGTCATGCTCCCCCTGAGTGCATGATGAATTCTATGATATGTTGAAGTGTGTTGATTGAGATCCCATGATCAAGTTCATGCTCCCCCTAAGCATAAGCAAAGTTTGCAAAAAGATGTTCTAAAAGAAGAACATGACTCTATACATACATCACAAATGACCTTCCTATCACCAACGACTCATACATACATCCATCTCCCAACCAAGTGGGGATATAGCAAATGGGACTCATCCACCCAACCAAATGGGGATATACGAATTGTTTATACATGTCAAAAACTAGAAATATTACATCATCCATCCCATGCATAGTGGGGTTACAAATTAGGTCTTTTCATAACCTTTACATTAAAAGATATACATGACATATATATAACAAAGACCAAATATCTTAAACAAAACCATGAAAGTCATCAGAAACTATCATATGATCTGCACCATCAGCAACATCTATCAACAACATTCAGACCAACAACCCGTATATGTCCATCATTAGTTCCCAAAATATCATCAACCATGTTCTCCCCCTGAACTTGTTCCACCTATTCACCGTCAGATCTAATCATTGCATATGTTAGTAAGAGATATCAAAGCATCATCATTAATTAGATATACATCAAGTTATCACCAACTTTATGACGACCAATATATTTCCACATGTTATCAACAAATTGAAATCATCATCAAATAGAGCAGATAATTGACAGAACCATAGCAGACCCCTTTTTTCTGAGTCAAGCCCACTACTTTTCTTCAAACCAACATATACGCGACTGTGCCCACAGAAACTCGCGTATGTATGCAACTACCCTTCATGAAACTCGCGTATAACCACATTTCTCTGAAAAATAGGATTTAACAGTAGGATGATGCAGAAACTACTCCCAGATTTTGTCAGAGATATTAAAATGTCTCTCTGGGCAATGGTTTAGTGAATATATTAGCAACCTGTTCTTTGGAGGGAACATACTCCAATTTGACCTTTTGTTCAAGCACTTGTTCACGTAGGAAATGATATTTTATGGGTATGTGCTTGGTCTTGGAGTGTATCACTGGATTCTTTGAAATATTGATGGCGCTTGTATTATCACATAGAATGGAGATGGGTGGAGTACATGTGATCTGAATGTCTTGCAAGGTTTGCATCATCCAAAGTAGTTGTGTGCAGCAAGATGTAGAAGCCAAGCATTTTGCTTCAGCTGTAGATAATGCAATTGAGATTTGTTTCTTACTGAACCAAGACACTAACCTGGAACCCAAATAGAATGCACCACCACTAGTGCTTTTTCTGTCATCAAAACTTCCTACCCAATCTGCATCTGTATATGCATGAAGTGTAAGATCTGTATCTCTAGGATACCATAAACCAAAGTTATGTGTTCCTTGAAGGTATTTGAAAATCCTTTTGACTGCCTAAAGGTGTGATTCCTTTGGATTTTCTTGGAATCTTCCAATTATTCCCATTGCATGCATGATGTCCAATCGAGTACCTGTTAGATAAAGCAGACTGCTAATCATGGATCTAGAAGTTGGTTGATGTATTGCTGCTGATTCATCATTTGAGCTAAGACTGCATCTTATTACCATTGGGGTACATACTGGTTTAGAATATTCCATGTCGTACTTTTTCAGGATCTGTTTGAGATATTTGGTTTGTGATAAAAAAATACCATCTTTATTTTGTTGAACTTGTAGACCAAGAAAATAGGTAAGCTCACCAAGCAAGGACATTTCAAATTCTTGCTGCATTACTGAAGCAAAATTCTGACTAATGGATTCTTCATTGCTACCAAAAATGATATCATCAACATACACAATAATTATTAGCAATTTATCAGTTTCCATCTTTGTATATAGATTGCTATCTACTGACCCCTTTGAAAAACCCTGTTGGTGGAGATATTTGTCAAGACGATAATACCATGCCCTTGGAGCCTGTTCTAGACCATAGAGAGCATTTCTGAGTTTGCATACAAGTTTTGCATCATTTCCAAGAATGAATCCTTTTGGTTGTTCAATATAGACTTATTCTTCTAAGTCTCCATTAAGAAAGGAAGATTTTACATCCATTTGGTATACTTTGAATTTCTGAAAA
>APFE031181932.1:271384-290918 GCA_000404065.3 Pinus taeda
TTTGTTGAATAGTTCTGTTCATCCTTTCTACCACTCCATTTTGTTGAGGAGTCCTTGTGGTGGAGAACTGCCTTTTTATTCCATGTTGTTCACAAAAGTCAAAGAATTCATCCGAGGTAAATTCCCCTCCTCGATCAGATCTTAGGCATTTGATTTTGCGATCTGATTCATTTTTAACCAAACCTTTCAAGGCTTTGAACTTTTCAAATGCTTCATCTTTATGCTTTAGAAGACCTATCCAACACACTCTAGAAAAATCATCAATGAACAATATAAAGTATTCTTCTCCATGAGGTGACTTTTTCCTTGATGGTCCACATAAACCAGTATGAACAAGTTCAAGAGGCTTACTAGCTGACCCTTCCTTTTCAATGAAGTGAGATCTGGTTTGCTTACCGAATTGACATGATTTGCATATAGTATTTTTAGGAATGTTGATATCTAGAAGATCACGAACAACCTGGAATCTGCATGCTTTTCTTATTTGAGAAAAGCTTAGATGTCCCAATCTTCTATGCCATAGCAAGTTTTCATCATTTTTGCTTAGATAACACTGTTGTTGTCCTCTCTTGAGTATGTATAGGTTGTTTGGATTTCTTGTGCCTTTGATCACGGTTTCTCCTGTATAAAGATCACGAACAACACATCCATTTGATAGAAACATTACTTCATTTCCTTGATCACACATTTGACTCACACTCAACAGGTTATGCTTTAAGCCATCAACATACATAACATTCCCAGCTTTAACTTTTTCTTTCAAGAAAACAACTTTTATAACAGCAAGAGTGTCGTTTCCAAATGAGACACTATTTTCCTTTTCTAAGGCATTATATGAGTGTAGTTTTCCTTTGTCACCTGTCATGTGTTTTGAGCATCCACTATCGATGTACCACTGGTTTTCTTGCCTTTTGCATACAAGGCTATACGACATCTTTCTGTTTGCAGTTCTTTTTTTCTCCATATTTTTGGATTTGATGGAGTTTTCTCCTTTTGAGATATTTGCTGAAATTTACTCATGCATTCAGATTCTTCATGGCCAAGGTTGTTACAGATTGAGCATTCTATTTCATTTTCAGGAAGAGAAAAGTTATTATAGGAACATTTCTTGATCCTTGTCACATTCCTCTGATTTCGTGCTTCTCTAGTCATGATGGTTTTGTAAGCAACACATTGAGCAGCTTTGTGTCCAAAATTATGACATGAGAAACATTGACCATTAAAGAAGTTCCTGCGATTATCGAATCTACTGACCTGGTGATTGTAGTTTCTATTGATATTCATCTTTAAAGAAAATTGAGTACGATTTACCTGAGGTTGATTGTGGCTTCTATTCATCCTTGAAGTAAATTGAGCCTGATTTACCTGGTGATCTGCTTTATGCCTTTGCTGACGATTGTTACACTGTTCACTGCTCTTTGATGCATCAAGATAGCTTATAGTGGAGGTTGATGGCTTCTGTGATTGAGATGCTTCTTCAGTATATCCAAGACCTGTCTTTATCAAAGGAGAGCGCTGCACTTTGATAATTTCATTTAAGGTTTCTGACCCTTTAGAAAATCTAAGATTGAGAGCTTTTGTTTTCTCAAGATCCTTTCTTAGAACCACAATTTCATATTCTAGTTTTTCATTGTGTTTTTCTCTTTCAGCAAGTTGGTATGTCAAGGTATCTATAATCATATTCTTCTCTTCTAAACACATTTTGAGTTTAGAGATTTCTTCATAAAGGTCATCTTCATCTAAAGCATCCAAAAAATCATCATCTTCATAATCCATCAAAAGTCTATAGTCATTACTATTTTCATCTTCATCACTATTTGATAAACCATCGCTATCTTCATGAGTATAGTAGCTCTTTTTACTTACACTTTGTTTTCTATTCGATTTTGCAGATTCCTTCCCTTTATCATATTTATCTTTATGAGGACATTTGGCAGCATAATTACTGGCTCTACCATAGGAAAAACATTTGAAAGGTAGTTTACCTCTGAATCTTTCAGAGCCCCGTTGAAGCTTCTTGACAAAGTTTACTTCCTCTTCTTCTTCTGAAATATGTCCTAATTCATTAAGTTCTTCTTTTCCTTTGGTTGAAGCTTTAAATGAGGCCTCTCTCATATCTAATGGACCTCCCTTTCTCATCTCAAAGGAAATTAAGATTTCATGAATCTGTGTCATAGTAATAGTCTGTAGATCCTTCTTTTCTTCTATGGCAGATACTTTTGATTCAAATTTATAAGATAAGAATCTTAAAAAAATTTCAACTAAGGTAACTTCCTTTATCTCTTCACCCAGATTCTTCATGCAATTAACAATCTCATCTATACGTAAGAAGTAACTGGCTATACTTTCATCATTGTGCATCTTGAGAGTTTCATATTGAATTCTGAGAGTTTTTAATTTATCACGTTTTACCTGAGAGTCTCCTTTGTAGCTTAGAACGATTTTGTCCCATATTTCTTTGGCTGATTTGAGTTGCATAAATTTGACAAACTATGATTGTGACAGACTTCACAATAATGTATTGACAGCCTTAGCATTGGTTTCATATTGCTTTTTACCTGTCGTATCTGTAGGAATTGCTGATGGAAATGTGTATCCTCCTTCCACGATTTCCCAGACATCTGTTCCAATAGATTGAAGATAGGTTGTGCATCTTACCTTCCAATAAACAAAGTTTCTCCCATCAAAGATCGTTGGTCAGATGGATCCCCCGCTTTCTTGATTATTCGTGATGCTGGATCTTCGTTTAAGCGATCAAGCTTCTTCTGAAGGACCTGCTTTGATACCAATTGTTGGAAATAATACTCAGAGGGGGGGTGAATCAATATTATCAGATCAATAGTTTAATTTTCAAAATTGATTTGTATACGCTACTTCAGCTTAGTGAACTAGCGTGTATATGCAACTGTACTTAATGAAACTAGCGTATATGTAGAGATCCTTTGATTTACCCAAATTATCATGAATTAAACATTAACCAGTATATAAGGAATTCATTAAACAGTGCAGTAGAAGTAGAATAAAGCATCACACATAAGCAACAAACATGAACACCGAGATATAAGGTGGAAACCCAATGTGGGTGAAAACCACCTGCTGCTTTCGTATCTGTCTTCTTTTAATAATAAGAAAATTTTGTTTACAATTTTTGTACTGGTGCAGATTTATACCAGTATGCAGGCTTCTATCTGTAGAAGGCTAAAACCTTCTCTCATTCTCCAGCTTCTACTAGAAGGGAGATACAACCCCCTAACTCTTGTACTAGCTGATATGTTTACTTGTACGTAGGCACCGACCTACAAAAGGCTACAACATTCTCTTTTTTCCAGGGACCACGTTTCATAAATTTTCAGACTAGATCCATCAACAACATCATTCAATCATCAAATATATCTGCATCAACCAATCTCCTTTTGAACCAACCACAATCAAATAAATCAATCATTTTGACAACCCATCAATCAGATCATTCAGAATGTTGTCACCAGAATACAGTAACCAGAACCCAAGCTAAAACCCAAAACACTGCAACAACAAACAGAAGCAACTAAAACATATTTTATAAGGTATACACTACTTCTATGTGTCGAACCTGCGTGCATACGTGCTTTCCTCAAAGAGAACCAACGTACAGATCTGCAAATCAAATTTATGATGTATACAATGCTTTGATATGCAGAACCAGCGTGTATACGCTTCTTTTCTAAAGTGAACCTATGTGCAGATCTGTAAATGATGATTAAAACATTACAACTATTCCAAACTTAAGTCATACCCAGATCATCATATTTACAGACTACAACATGCACCAATTATTCAGATATATCATCAAACCACATAAAGATAGTTCACTTCAAGCCTTAAGATCCTGATACATCATTAGATCTTATCCTTCATCAAATGCTAAGGTTCATCCATGATCCAAATCAACATAGCACGATAAGCCAATAACCTACATAATAGATCTCACACTTCATCAGATATTCGATACTTTCACACCTTGGCCTAATGATCTTCTCCTTCTTTTATAGTTTTAGGCCTTTTCTAATACCATGGACCAAAACCATTTAGGACCAATGCCTTGGACCCAATACCTAGGGTTAATACCTCAGATCGGATACCTTGGACCAATACCATGGATCAAAATACCATGGACCAAACACTTTGGACCAAAAATTTAGTTTTCCAAGGCATACGTGCTTTTGCTTCCATGAAAGTGCGTGTGTACGTATATGTGACTTGTATACAGTGAACCTGCGTGTATACGCAGTTTGGTCAATGGTGAACCTGCGCATACTTCTCTTTTCTTCATTCTGTAATTCTTTGTTGTTTACCTGATTCCTAGAAGTTTCCCTGCATTTCATCACATCTGCAAACACTACTGTCATGCATTCTGTCACATCTGATATCTCTTTTATAGATTCATCTAGTTAACCTATACAAGTCAGTTGTTCTGCTACAAGTGGGTTGCCATCAAGTACAACACATACATCATAATGCCAATAGGTAGAGCACTACGCAACTATTATCGAGATGGGAAGTAAGTTTTGTGATCAAGTTGTTTCCATTTTCATTGAACTTGGATATCATTATAGTTATGTTAGTCCTAACCTGGTGGATAAGTGTGATTTGAATAAATAAGTCCATGTAGAATCATGGTTAGTGTAGTTGGCTACAAGTGCAAAGACGAGAGTATGTCACTGGGTAAGAGCTTGTGCATTCGAGTTGAATGGTATGCCTACATCAATACATTTGAATGTATTTTCGATGGGGTCATATAGTATGTTATTGGTTATGGATTAACTATATATTCATAGGACCAAAGTGGATTGTTATGACAAAGCCATTGAGTTCTTTGATGATAATGGAGAATATAGAATCTTATACAACAAGAAGAAGGCAACATAACTTAGAATGGTTAGAAATATGTAGGAAAAGTGCAGTCCCAGAAAATTGTGTGTGCTATTTGCAATGCGTATTTTTCGTGAAAAAGGTAAGGATGTTGAGGATGCAGAGGTATTGAGCAGGTACCCGATCTTGCAGCAGTTTCAGGATGTGTTTCTAGCAAATATTTCAGAGTTTATGCCTCATAGGGATGTATACTTTTCTATTGAGTTGGTACCAAGGGCACCACCAACATCAAAGGCACCCTATAGGATGAGCACTCCAGAGTTGGTGGAGTTGAAGTTGTAGTTGAAGGAGATTCTTGAAAAGGGATACATTAGGCCAAGCATATCACCTTGGGGTGCACCAGTATTGTTTGTGAAGAAGAATGATGATACTCTCAGGTTATGTATTGATTACAAGCAGTTTAACAAGGTGACCATAAAGAATAGGTATTCATTGCTGAGGATTGATGACTTGTTTGATCTAATGCACCGGCATGGATAATGGATCAGCCTAGTGATCCTTATCACCTTTTGTCATTTTCTTGATATGATCAATGTGACCAAATCATTTTGTATCAAATCCCATGAAGTGTAAGGGAAAGGGGTTGCTAACGGATGTTCGTTGTTGGATGTGGGCGGTCAATATTGTGAATGTTAAAGGGAGAAGAAATGTTCTCAAGGATTGATTTGAGATCCGGATATCATCAGGTACACATTCAGGAAGATGACATATACATGACAACTTGTCTAACCAGGTACAAGGATTATAAATTTGTTTTAGTTCCATTTGGTTTGACTAATGCTCCAACTACCCTTATGTGCTTGATGAATAATGTGTTGTGTCCTTATCTGGACAAGTTTGTTATTATGTTCATTGATGACATCTTACTATATTCTAAAAATGAGGAATAACATGTCGAGCATTTAGAAACAATTTTGAGATTGGTGAACGAGCATCAGTTGTATGCTAAGCTTAACAAATGCAATTTCTTTCATAAAAAGGTACATTACTTGGGGCATGTGGTCTCCAAGGAAGGTATAACAATGGATCCAAAGAAGATAAGGGCTATCATGGAGTGGGTAGATCCTAGAAATGTGGAAGAGGTAAGATCATTTATGGGGCTAATAGATTACTAGAGGGGGTTCATAAGGAAATTCTCTCCGATTTCATATCCTATTACATCATTGCAAAGGCAAGATAATAAATTTGAATGGATAGAGGAATGTGCAGCATTTTTTGAGCAGTTGTTGACAAATGCTCTAGTGTTAAAGATAATGGATACATACAAGGAGTTTGTGGTATGTACAGATGTCTGTAAGAGAGGACTTGGTGGATTTCTTATGCAGGAAGGACAAGTGGTATGCTATGAATCACGAAAATTGAATGAGCACGAGTAGAATTATCCAACACATGATCTTGAGGTGGAAACAATCATTCATGCGTTGAAAATGTAGAGGCGTTAACTTCATGGCAGAAGGTTTGTATTGACGAGTGATCACAATGGGTTGAGATACTTATTCGATCAGTTGAACTTGAATGCCAGACAAGCTAGGGTAGGGCCTACTTTATCTTGCTCACACCTCGATCACAATTTTTTATAGTAATATTAATTTTAATAAAATTGTAATAATATAATATTAAAAACAAATTGTTGTTAAATTTTAAATAAAATAAATAAAATTTTCAGTTTTTTTAAATAATTTATCTATTCATAATTATGTTATGACCTATCAAATAAGTTATAGAATTCAAAAATCAAAGTACAATTAACTAAATTATATATAAAAATAGAGAAAAGAAAGAAACAAATTATTTTAACATCCACAAGCCTAAAGATAGCCTATGGGACAGATTGCTTCTTCATCTGCTTAATGTATTCAACCCTTTTTCTGTGAAGCTTCAAAATAAATGCTCTTGGCATCTCGGAAAACCCCTCGCTAAATAGATTATTCCAAGAGCTAACTGCCAGCATATTTGCATAAATTTACCTGTTGTCATTGAAGGCCTCACATTATAAAATGAAATGTTTTTGTTTTTCCACTTTTCCGAAAGAAAAAAAAAATGCATAATCTTTCCTCCGACACTTCCTTTGAACTTTTACAGAGCCTTGTTTCACAACGGAGTTGATGAGAATTAGTCCTTAACTGAGCAATACGAATTTTGGCTCTCCAAGAGATATTGGCCTCTAACTATGCTTTTGGTTGATGACTATGAGTGGGATTAAACACTTCAATATAGTAATTTTTCTTTCTTCCTAGCTCCTTATCCCAAGTACGCTTGTGTAACTTTTCCATAATGAAAGCTTTTATCTCTTTGTTGTTTATGGGACACACGTTCAAGCAAATACCCCATTTACTAAACCATTTTTTATTTTGCTACATCCAAGTCTTTTTTCTCTTGCACAATCTATCATTAAAGACAACCTTAGGCCATCTACCCTCTTCCATTTGCTCAATTTTTTTGAAATTCCTTATGACTCGCACCATAGAAATTGCTTCAATAGGAGCAATCCCTGTTTCACTTAACAAGATATCATAAGGAACTACACTTTTAATCTTAAATTTTCCTGTAATCAAACGCTTCTGAATTTTCTTAAATTGTCTCCACTACATGTCGTATGTACTACTGGTCCATAGTTCACAACAATAGAGAATCACCAGAATCACTAGAAGCCCAAAAAAAGTTTGAGTGGTTTTCGAGTCCCATAACTCTGCCTCTCTACACCGATTTTGAAAAGCATAAAATGTTTTCCAACCCCCCAAAGTTCTTTATTTCTACAACCATTCTAGCTTAGATTTTTGTTGAAGTTAATTCCGAGGTATTTGTAATCCACAACTTCTTCCAGAATGTTGCCTTCAAAGTAGAACTTATGTTGGTTATGTTTTCTTTTCTTAGAGAAGACCGCTGCTTTCATTTTGTTGATATTGACTTGCATCCCCACACTTCTAGAAAAATGCTCAAGGGATAGTAAGTGATCTTGCAAACCAAGAGCCAATTTAGCAATTAGAATAAGGTCATCTTCATACAAAAGAAGCCTTATAACAAACTTTCCCAAATAGATACCATCACCCCCTTGCGAATTTAACCACTCCTCAAGCTTGTCAATATATAAACCAAAAAGAGGTAGGAGATAGTGGGCAACCTTGCTTGACCCTGTTATCGCTTCTAAAACTTTCAAAAATGCCTGTTGAAGTTCTAATTTTGAATTTCACCTCTTCATACAGCCTATGCAAATTGTTCTCAATTGTTTAGGAACCCTAAGTTCCTCCAGTCTGTGCCAAAGTTTATCTCTGGGAACCGAGTCAAATGCTTTTCTGAAATCAACAAAGCAACAAAATACTTCTTCCTTTTTCTCCCAAAATTTTTCAATGATGTGCCTTAAAGTTATATAATGATCAACTTTGGAATGTTTAGGTCTAAATCCTGCTTTCCCTTTAGCACTCTTATCTCTTTCTTCTGCCAACTTGCTAGTTTTTTTTTTCTAGAATGCTTCCAAATAGCTTTGCAAACAAAGGTTTTATCATGATGGTCCTATAATTGGAGGGATTATTGACGTCACCACTCTCGAAAAGAGGTATTCCCATACTAGTTTTCCAATCTGTGGGGAGCCCTTATCGTATGATGTTGTTGAAGTGTTTTGTTATGTGAGGTGCAAGAATCTTTGAGCCCCACTTTAGATATTCTTCTTGGAGTTCAGCTAAGTCTTTTGCTTTTCCAACACCAAACTTCTTCATACCAATCTCTACCTCTTGTACCATGAAGAGTTCAGTCTCAGTGTTAACCAAGGGGGAAGGTCAACCTTGGGAGCGTGCTCATAGAGTTGTCTTTCATAGTTAAACCATTTAGAAGCTGTAATATTATTTCCAATTTGTATCTTTTTCGATTGGAGCTCCTTCCAAAATAATTTGGGATTATTTTTCCCAAGGAAGATTAGTTCTTCCCTCCTTAAAACCATGAAATCAACCTTTTTCTTTCATAATAACTTCTTGTAATATTTGAGCTTTATGTTATACTTTTTTGACTCTTTCCACTTTCTCCTTGTCGTTTTGCATTCCTCATCAGACCAAGCATTAATCAGTAAGAAATTTGTTTCAGACTTCTTACTTTTTGCTCTTTTGCACTTTGCAAGTGCATATTAAATTAAATGTGTTAGTTCATGACCATTAAGGATGTGTATTGTAATTTTCTCCTTCTTGAAGAGCCTCTTTAGCATCATTTTGAAGGTATTACAATTTTCTGGGGTCAAAAGATTTATGCCATGAGGTAGATTTTCTTGGACATGCTTGATTTTTACTCTTTCCGATCCAAGAGAAACATAAATAAATTGGCATGTGATCTAATTTCAAGTCCCACAACTGATCTCCAATCAAAACTTCCTCCATTTTCTCACACAAACCATGTGAGCAAATAACATAATCTACCACACTTGCTTTAGTGTAAGTATTATAAGTGAAATTATTGGACTTTGCCCATCTAGTCAAGCCATTACAAATGACTAAATCAAAGGCCCCACATAGAGTAAGCAATTGTTCACCAAAGAGATTGCAGCCCTTGTCCTCTGAAATTATTTCCCACTAATGATTACTTTCTTTTGTAAGCCAAATAGGGTCACAATCATCTTTACAACAAAGAATGCTAGCTTGCTCACTTGTAGTCCTAGCATTGAAATCACCCACTATAAGGATTTCAACTAGTTGTGAATATGTTGCAATATCTTCTTTTAAGGATGCAAATGGATCTTTGTGGTCAAGCTCTCTACCTTTGTAGCTTTCTGAAACCTACAGTGAAAAATAACATGCTGTAATTCTCATGTGGTTTCCATTTCCTGATATTTTAAACCAAACGAATTTCTTATTTGAGTCTTCTTTTTCTAACTAAGTGAGACAACCTTCTTTCTCCATTACTAAACCATGATACCCTCGTGCCCGTTGCCATTCCCTATTGCCTTATTCCACACTTCCATCTTCCAATATCCTTCAAACAAAGGTGTCTTGCACCCTTCATTCTCATGTGTTTCTATGAGGCAAATTATCTCTCTATCTTCCGCAATAGGCCCTAACCCAGGTCCTCGTCTACATGGGTTAACCTATGCAATTCCAACAAACTAATCTTAAGTAAACCTGGGTATGACTTGATTGTTATTTATTTTAACATGCAAGACTCATATTTGAGACTTTGTACCTACTTTCCCATACTGACCTTGCTTTCTCATTTCTATTGAAGATTTTGTTGCCTCTTCTTTATTACCATCTTGCTGCTATGTGTTGGAAGGAGGTTCAAAACGTGCTATCACAGCTTTGCCTTTATAAATCCATGCTCTCTTGCCTTCATCTCTTTCTTCCCTAACCTTTAAAATTCCATCCCTTCATTCCTCTTGTTGTTTTACAGTTAAACCTTCCTCTAGAAAAAAACGAGAACCCCTCAAGAGATGCTTCTTTCTTATAATGATATATTTATCATGCAAGCTAGGCATAATGAATTTTCTCGGCCCGACTCTCTCCCTGTTAAACTTACCCACCCTCCATGCTTGGCATATTTGTCCTTGCCATAACAATTTGTCTTTCAAGAAGTCTCTTGCAAGGTCAAGAGTACATTCATTTTTCCCATAGTATTTCACCCCTTTAATAATTATGTTTGCTGCCCTATTTTGTCTTTCATTGCCTTCACTATCTTGCATGTTGTCAACCTGAATATTTGTTTCTCCTTATTAGTAGAATTGTTAATAACTTGAGCACAATTTTTGGAAACTTTGGTGGAATCTCCTTTCATTTCTTCTCTTACGTTCTCTTCATGGTTGTTTATTTGGGCAATCATTTTCCCTTTATCCTAGGATGATTTAACATTCACCACCTCTGTACTTTCCACTACAGATTTCTTTATGTTTTTCACATCCTCCTTCATGCGTTGCCATTCTCTCTTCCCTATCAGGGGAGCTTCCTATAGCAATGCTACTTGTTCTTTTAAAAACTTATTGATTTTTGCTAAAGCGTTGTTCTCAGTTGTTATTATATGAATTTTATGATTTATTTTCTACAATTAGCTTTTAAAACCTCCAACCTTTGCTTTGCATTTAACAATTCTTTCACATAAAGATCAGATGACTAGGTTACAGGTGTGGATATGGGACTATATAAGGTAGAATCATCAATGACTTTTCCTCTAAACTTCTTGTTGCCACGTGCTTGTAGAGAAGACTTGTTTGCGTTCTTTTTGCGAAGGGCTCGAGTACTTTTCTTTTTAGACAGTTTCTTCCTTGTTTTCTCCCATTTTAGATGGGCTATTCTTCGTTTTAAAATGCCCCGATATTGTTTGGCATTAACCCAAACCCACTTTCTAGCGTTTGTGGATGAGGCAAATTTCAGTTATCCTAAATCATTTGTCTCCAAATGTTCTAAAATTTCTTGTTCCTTTGTCATGTTTGAATGCATTTGTCGTCCAACCTATTTCACGAAATATGTAGGTCTATAAAATGCCAAGATTACTTTGCACTGCTCTATGTTGTTCAAGTTATTGATGCTCCTTGCTCGCTGCTCGATACTTCTGCTGCATAAAAGCTCCCTGCTCATTGTTCACTGCTCGTTGCTCTCACTGCCAACCACACTACTCGAACAACGACTTCCGTGTAAAAGAACTAAAGAATGCCATATACATTAAAAATTCAGGCCTTGCACATGCAAACTAAAGCGAGGTCTCTGTAAAACCGCGGTCGGCAAGGGAACCTCCAAACTGTGAAAACTTAGCTATTTTGTCCTTATTAGCATCCCTTTCAAAGCTCTTTTAACTGGAATTTGACCACCTTTTGCTTTATGAAATCGATCTATTGACTGCACCAATTTTAGAGGGATTTAAAATAAGATTAAAAATCTTTAAAAATTTTAAAAATCAGTTCTTAAACTATAAATCTTGACCCTTCACCCTAGCATATGGAATAATTTATCAGTTGAAGCTATACACTGAACTCTTGACTTTTGAATATTGAATAATTGACCCTTTGAAAATATACATGTAATCTAAGCTAGATAATAAATTTGAATGGACAGAGGAATGTGTAGCAATATTTGAGGAGTTAAGGGAGTCGATGACAAATGCTCTAGTGTTAAAGATCACAAATATAGAGAAGGAGCTTGTGGTATGTACAAATGTTTGCAAGAAAGGACTTGGTGGAATTCTTATGCAGGAAGAATAGGTGGTATGCTATGAATCACAGAAACTAAATGAGCACGAGTAGAATTATCCAACACATGATCTTGAGGTGGCAACGATCATTCATGCATTAAAAATGTAAAGGCATTAACTTCTTCCTAGGAGGTTTGTATTGATCAGTGATCATAGTGGGTTGAAATACTTATTCGATCAACTAAACTTGAATGCCATACAAACTAAGGCAAGGCCTACTTTATCCTCCTCACAACCCGATAAAAAATAATTTAACAATATTATTTTAATAAAATTATAATAATATAATATTTAAAAAATATAATTAATTTTAAATAAAATAAATAAAATTTTTCAATTTATAAAATAATTTATTAATTCATAATTATGTTATGACATATCACATAATCTATAAGATTCAAAAAACAATTAACTAACTTATATATATATAAATATGAAAGTACAGCCTACCCAATTGCCATATCTTGACCGTCGACCTATCATATTGAATAATTTATCAGTTGAAGGTATACACCCAACGCTTGACTTTAGAATATTGAATAATTGACCCTTTGAACGTATACTTCTTACCCTAGCATATTGAATAATTTATGAGTGGAAGGTATACACCTAACTCTTGACTTTCGAATATTGAATAATTGACCCTTTGAAAGTATACATCTAATGTCTAATCGAATATTGAATAATTGACCCTTTGAACGTATACATCTAACCGTAGCTATCGAATAATTTATGAGTGGAAAGTATACACCCAACTCTTGACTTTCGAATACTGAATAATTGACCCTTTGAAAGTATACATTTAATCTAAGTTACATCTAATCTCTAAGTGAAGTTATTTGTAGGGTGGATTTGTATCTACATGTATTAAAAAAGTTTATCATAAATGAGTTGTCAAATTAGCAGTTGGAGAATTATCATTTGTTTTAATGGTAAAAAAATTAATCGTAATTTAATTATCAAATTAACGGTAAGACAATCATTACTGGCTGTTATTCACAAATGTCACCTGATTTATCATTGTTATTTTAGAAAACCACACCAAATTGAATTACTCATTAGTATCTGTAAGCTAGAAGGCTTTCCCTGCTGCGAAATACCTCTGGTCTTAGGCGGTTAAAACAATAATAATTTTAGAAATATAATCCAACCCATACACAACAAAAAAAATTTCGGTCTGAGACGGTTAAAAAAATAAAATTTAAAGCATAATCAAACCCATACACAACAACTTTTCTTACCTACCATTCTGTTATTTGGAAATCTTTAGTTTAAATAAATTATTTATTATATTTGACTTATTCATCTGAATTCAGAATTGCTAATAGCTATGCTCACGCTCCATCTCAATCAACCTTTAGGGTGAACGATAAAATTTCTTATTAAATAAAAATTTCTAGACCTAGATGTTTCACAAAATCTTGCATGGAAATTGGAAAGCAGTTACGTTTCTGGACTCTTCACCCTGCGGAATGTGACAGCTCGAGTTCCAAGAAATGCTTAAAAACGAAAACTTTCGGAATAGAGTTTCCAAATATGAATAGCAGAGTCAATTCTGCATTGATTCAAAGTTTTATTTTTCTAAAATCTGAGAACGATGGCTGTCGCTTTTCTGACCAGATTTCGAAAGTTGCGGGTAACAGAGTATGATTTGTTTGACCTTTGATCCATTTAAAAAGGATTAACATTGTCAGATATTGGAAAAAAGATAAAAACAAGCGGGAAATACAATTCTACTGTAAATTCGTTTGAACGTCACTAGCCTCGCTTTTTTAAACGGTTGTGAGAGCAAAGAACGGACAAACTTACATTTTTGTGAGTGGAGAATCTCTTCAAATCTTACAGAAATTACCTGAAAAAAACTTGGATACATTTTACAACCATCTAAATTGCTTAAAAATAGAAGGACTGATTTTTCTAACAAGATTAAGTTTGTTCACTAAATAAAATTTCAGGGAAAAATGCGTTGATTCATTCTTTTTGACAAACTAAAGACACATCTGAGAAAATCCAAAAGAAATTGAAATTGCCCATTAATTTATTTACATCATTTACACGAAACCATTCATGCAAACTCAAAACACTTTTAATCCTTTTCACTTCCCATTTTTAATCATTTTCCCTTCATGTAGGCGCGAGAGGCTATGTGAATACTAGAGCACCATGTAGCCAATAATAAGTGATTATTTTGTAGAATTTGATGCGTGGAGGTTTGTGGGTTAATCCTCGGTCAAAAGTGGGAGAGCGGTTAAATTTTTGGATGTGCAAAATCTTGCAAAAAAAATTTTAAGTGTAAAATTTGAGGAAAGGTTTGCATGTAGAGAGATTTGATCCGTCTCGGGGGTTAAGGTGGATCTAGGTTGGTTTGATCCGTCTCAGGAGTTAATATGGATTTGGTTTCAGTGTTGTGAAATTATACAAAATTTGTTGAACATATAGTTATTTTGATCATTTTAAATATGTTAAATATGTCTAATATTAATTCGGTCAATTTAACTTTAACTTTGCTTAGTTACCTCAATTTGTTGAGATGAGATACTCTTAGTAACTTGAATGATGAAAAATAATGAAATAAAAATTTGTGCAAAATGACAATGTAAGAATGCTGAACTATAGAAAATGTGAATAATAAGAATATAGTGAATTACAAACAATCTTCATTATGATCAATCCTAAACTATTTGCTTCTACTATTCTTGTTGTCATGCCTATTAGTTAATTTCTATTACTGCATGTGAATAAAAAGTGATTAACAATGTTGAATGATGTTTTGAGAATCTTCGGCGAAATCACATCAATAATCATTTCTTGACGCATTTCGAACCAACTAGTGTGGTTCATCGTCAGGACAAGTTGAAGAACTCAGCTTAGCTAGTTAAATAGTTTAGGTAGACGCTCCAAAGGTTAGATTCATAACGGCTAATTATGACCTTATGACCTTATTCAAATAATTAATATTCTTGCTAAACTTTTAATTATTATTATTCCGAGAAATTAATTAAAATAGGTAAAAATATATAAGTGAAATACTCTTACAAGATATTAAATTATTTGATTATTTAACTAAATCTAATTGTTTGTTAATAGATTTATATATATAACATTCCAATTAGAATTTCATAAATTTTAATATTTCAATCCACCATTTCAATCCTAAAAATATTCAATTATATAATATTAATCCAATTTAATATATATATAATTAAAACAATGTTATGGATCACAGAAGTCTAAATTCCTTAATGTTGAATGACGGAAAATGGGAATAATAAAAATGTAGCCAGTTACAAATAATTTACATTTCTAAGAAGAAACGGGTAAGTAAAAATTTTATTTATGATGAAAATTAAGGTATTATATTTATGGTTGAATTACTTTAACAAAGAAGTCAATTCACAACATGAATAATGTGTATGTGCACACACTAAGAGAGAGTTTGTATGTTTTGGGGGTGAGATAGATATATAGATGGAGGGGGGAGAGAGGGAAGAAGATAGAGACAAAGACATCGAGGGAGGAAGAGATATAGATATGGGTAGAGAAGGGTTAGAGAGAGAGATAGATAGATAGATATGGAGAGAGAGTGTGTATGTTTGGGGGATTAGATAGAGAGATAAAGAAGGAGAGACAATGGGAGATAGAGATCTAGATGAAGGGGGTAGAGTTGTCGTTACACTAAAAACAATGCACACAATTAATCTAATTACTTTGAAATTAATATACATCATACATCTAGTTGCATGAAATCATAAATCAACATCTACACTAAAATCAATGCATCTACTGGATTAGGAATCAACATCTACACTAAAATCAATACATCTAGTGCAAGCAATCAAATAGGATTAGAAATCAATATTTATACAGAAACCAATGCATCTAGTGCAAGCAATCAAATAGGAGTAGAAATCAACATCTACACTGAAATCAATGCATCTAGTGCAAACAATCGAATAAGATTAGAAATCAATATCTGCACTGAAATCAATGCATCTAGTGCATGTGATCATATAGGATTATAAGTCAATATCTACACTAAAAAAAATGCATCTAGTGCAAACAATAAAATAGGAGTAGAAATCAATATCTACGCTAAAATCAATGTATCTAGTATGAGGTATTAAACAGGATTATAAATCAATGCATACACTAAAACTAATGCATCTAGTGAAAGAGATCAAATACGATTAGAAATCAATGTCTACATTGAAACAAATGCATCTAGTGCAATCAATCAAATAGGAGTAGAAATCAACATCTACATTGAAATCCTTGCATCTAGTGTAAGGTATTAAATACGATTACAAATTGACATCTACACTGAAATTAATGCATCTAGTGCAAGCGATCAAATATGATTGGAAATCAACAACTACATTAAAATCAATAAATCAGTTTAGTGAGAAAAAAAAATATTCATGACCTCTTAGATCTAACTTATATTTCTGTATTTTTCTATGTGTATCTCTTTCTTCTTCCCCCTCTCTCCGCCTTCCATTATGTGTCTCTCCCCCTCCCTCGCCTCTCTCTCCCCTCCCTCTCTCCCTTGCTCTCCTCTCCACCTTTCCCTCCCTTTCTCATACTCTCTTCTTCCCTGCCCCCATGCCATCTCATATACCTCCCTCATCTCTCCTTATGGATATCTGCTATCTCAACCCATAAAACATCTCTCTCTCTCTCTTTCTCTCTCTCTCATATATATATATAAATATATATATAATTATATATAGAAGAAGATATCCCTCCTTATCTTGTCTCTTTGTTCTTCCCATTGCCCCTCCTCTGTCTCTCTTTCTTTATCTCTCTATATCATCCCGACTCTCATCTCCTCTCATATCTATCTATCTTCTATCCTCCCTCCATCTCTTCCTTCCTCTCTCTCTGTCCTCTCTCCCCCTCCATCTATATCTCTATCTCCCCTTGTCTCTCCTTCTCACCCCAAAAACATACTCTCTCTCTCTCTCCACCTCTATCTCTCAATGTCTTTGTTCTTCCCTCCGACTCTTTACCCCTTCAAACTCCATATCTCTCCCCCCCTCTCTCTCCTCTCTCTCAAGTCCCCTCTCGCTTCCTTCCTCTCTCTCCCTTTCTCTCACACCTCTCTCTGTCTATCCCGCCATCACACACACTCTCTCTCCACCCTCCAACTCTATTAGTATCTCCATCTCTCTCCCCCTCTCACTCTCCCCCTCTCTCCCCATCCATATCTATGTCTCCCTATCTCTCTCTTCCCTGTCTTTCCCTACCTCTATTCTATCCTTTTATCTCCCTTCCCTCATCCTCTCTCCCTCATTCCATATTCATCTCTCCCTTATCACTCCCTATCTCTCTCTCCACCTCTATCTTTCAATGTCTTTGTTCTTCCCTCCCTCTCTTTCCCCTCCAAATCCATCTCTCTCTCCCTCCTTCTTTCCTCCTCTCTCCCCTCTCCTCTCTATTTTCCTTCCTCTATCTCCCTGTCCCTCCCAAATCTATGTATCTCTCTCTCTGACTCTATTCCCCCTCCATAACACTCTATCTCTTAAATATTATCCCATTTTATTGTATTTAATAAAGTAACCAAATTAAAAAAATATATAATTGGTTGTAAAATATTAAAGCTATATTTTGGATCAATCATGTCAAAGAAAATACAATAATAAAAAACTTAAAAGAACCATGCACTATCTTTCCTCAATCATTGTTAGTGACTTTGTTTTCTTTATTTTCTTGGATCCTTGGTTAAAATGCATCTAGCTCAAAAGAAATTATAACCTTTTTGTTTTTAGATTTAATTAAAAAATGTTATAAAATAAAATTAAAATAAAGTATTTGTAAAATATTTTGATTTTGAAATAAGTTATGGTTTTTGGGCATGTGATATTAATAGGCCATGGTATTGTGACAGAATAATTACAAGCCTAGATCCATAACATAATAATAAAAAACATAGATGATCCATGATATTGATAAACCATGGTATTAGCCCATGGTATTATGATTTTCTTTCATCCTCTCTCTCCCTCTCTCTATCTTTATCTTCTGAGGATTGACCCATGGTATTCTAAAAATGCCTATTTAGAGGTTAATAATATCCATGGTAAATATTCATGATTAAACATATTGTTATATTGTCAATATTACATTTTTATCAGCTTATTAATTAAATTTAAAGATGGTTATGCAATCATTATTTTAATTTATATGGTAAAATGGATGTTAATTTTTAAATACTATTTATATGTTATGTATTTTAATGTGATATGAATATTATACTTTCTTTTATCTAAAAAATTATTGGTAATTTTATTAATAAAAAACAAAGTTACAATATAAAAATAATTGAATTTAAAAATTATCTCACATCTAATAATCACCCATTTAACTAAATAACTATTGAAAAGAAAAATTCTACCTACTAGTTTTTGGAGATTCAATGCTAATCATTTGTCAAGTGACTAAAGCCAAAAATCTATGTACTCTTATTCTTCTTGCTTGAATCAGAGGGTCCTCATCTCTGCTTTTGCCTTTCGATTTGAACAATTGGATCTCTATCATATAAAGAGCCATTTGAACTTGGTTGTTGATATTTTAGCTAAACAAACTCCCCACCCTAGGACAAGATGGATAAGAGTGTTAGCATTTGCCCAATTCCTTATTTATGCTTGTTTTCCTGAGATGCAATCACGACACATTGGGAGCGATCATCATTTCCCCCTCCTTAGTCATGTTTTGATTCCGAGGAAGCAATAATTCTTTAAGTAATTTGGTCATCAAATGAAAAAATATCGAAATGGTACATGGTCCATTTCCTTAGTAATTTTCATTCTTTGGATAGTCTCGAGAAGTAGAAGGGCCTCGGGATCTGACGAACTTTCATTTTTTGGCCATGGATTCTCAAGGATCATTCATGTTGTCTTAATTCGATATTATGATGATGATGATGATGATGTACAAGTGGCATAGTATTTCAACCATTTTAAATGTTGGGCGTTTTGTTTATTTAATTTGTTGGTGGTGAGTTCATGATGTGGGATATATATTGAGGAAAACATGAAATTATATATTAAACATATAATAATGGGTAAAGAATTTAGTATGTTGTGTATAAAAAATGGTGTTTAAAGTTAATGAAAAATATAAGGGGTGTAAAAAATGTTAATGAAAAAATGGATACCTACAATATTTAGTGAAAATAATAATTGACATTTTTAAATTGGGAAGGTGTATTACGTTCCTATGCAGTTAAATAAAGAGATTTTTAGAGGTATTTTTCAATATATAGTCAAATTAAGGGTATTGTTTAGTATGTCAAGAACATATGTGCTATGTGAGAGGTTCATTAATTGAAGCCCCCATGTGGCATATGTGGTGGATATTCTCGGTTGCGAAGTCGAGTTTATTGTGCAGATGAATGAAATTAATTTAGATGTTCTGTGATATTTGTCAAATGTTGATTCTATGTCGTGTATTCATAATGATACTATGA
>APFE031181932.1:312088-323490 GCA_000404065.3 Pinus taeda
TGGCGCATTATACAACCCAATATGGAGGAGATGTGTAAGTTTGTCTCTCTAGCTAAAATTTTGGCTAAAGTTGGCCAAAATAAAAATCTAAATAACCACACAAAACATATAAATAATGTATGCTTAAACAAAAAAATAAATAACCATATAAATAGACAATTAAAAATCCATGAACACAACAAAATTCATTTAATATTCTTCGCAATACATGGATTGGTGTTCATTTTCAACCATCGGATTTGTTTTGGTTCTCAATCACTAGATTCGTGCTATCCACCTTTAGTTAAGTTCCATATAATGGAAATTCACACTAAATAATGTATATCATTTTTGGTTGAGTTGTGATTTAACATAAGAGCCGAAGTTCGATTGTTGGGTTATTCATTGTCTTTATTTTTTATTTTTAACTAATTTTAAAGATTTGAGGTTGGGTTTTGTTGATGGACCATGCACCTTTAGTTCTGCATCACTGTAAATTTTTATGTATCATTTTCATATCTGGTGTTTTATCTGAAACAAATTTAAGTTTTTTGTCATTGGGAATGATTTAAGTATTTGTAAAATAATTTAATAGTTGTCATTCAAGTGGCCATGACGGCAGGGCAACCATTAAGCCCTTCATCGAAGTTCCTTGCAACCTTACAAATGTGAGCCTCTCTAATCAGCTATAGACATTCATATTCAAGAAAAACCTAACTATTGAGCATGTAGAGAAACCCATTCTAGAGATGGTATTCAATTGTGTTGTCACCATCATACACATTACTCTAACTCTTCAACTACCAAAGAAAGTTCTTCAAGTCCTCATGCTATGCATATGCCACTCTATATGCATCATGGGTGGAAGGATATATGTGCATCAGAGTTCCCAAAGTTGTGATATTTGATGACGGTGGCTTTGAAATCATGCTAACTAAATTGTTTAGGTTTCCCTTCTTGTACTTGATCACTAAATGGAACTATTATATAAACCCCATCGACTTTTAATGTTTGGTCTATTGTATCTTAATTTTGGTGTGCACTTATTGTATTTGTGGGTGATCAATGTGGATTCTTGTCTCCTTTCCCATAAAATAGTGTTTCCACTACTTAATAACTTATAGTAGGGCATAAAGCTACTTGCCATTAAGGTAGGTTAGTTAAGAGCTACCCCATGAAAGACTTCAAAATGTAGCATATAAAGATTATTTCTTGCATGAAGACTACTCCCATAGCATAGCCACATTCATATGTCTCCACTTCAAAGGGTTGTTGCAAGTTTGTTGATAACCATAATTGGTGCTTGCCTAGTCTTCTCCTTGAATTCATCAAAGGCCCTCTGTGTTGGACAACATAACTAGTTTCAGTCTTCATAATTGTTATTGTACTCACGTCAATATGTATGTCTTGTGTAATAAACAAAATAAGAAATAAAATGTATTATTTTAGAGCATGGGTTCCATGCTTCTTATTGATGGTCTTCTAGGTGAAATCATGTTCTTCATTTTTCTAGGGTTCATTAAGTCATGCAATTTATTGTCATGAGTTTAGAGTGTCAACATCATCATTATAAGACAGATATAGGCAAGATGTACCTTGTAAAATATTTTTTTTTGAGTCAAAGAAGTCAAAATAAGCCTCCTAGCACAGGTCATCCCTGGTACAGACAAGTCATCCCAAAGAGAGGTATTCAACCCACTTAGAAGAGTATAAATGGAAGCAACCTATTTTTCTCACAAATTCAATTTGCAATCAAGGAGCTCGATCTAAAGTGTGAAGATCGAGATGAAAGTCAGGAAAAGCAAGGAAGAAGGAAGCAACAGATGGAAAGGAGGAAAGTCAAAGTTTTTCCCTAGTTTTCTCTCACACTTGCGACGTAGTTGTGTTGCTGCAAGAGAATGAGGTTGCAGAACAACTGCATGTTCGAAGTCTTGTCGTCGGGAGCCTAAATTCTAAGTTTGGTGCAGTGTTGGAAGGATTTGCCTCTTGTTGATTTCATTTAACTTTGATCTAATTGGAGGGTATTTTTGGAGGCTTGACTTGGTGCAAGGAGGAGGCTTTGGTCTTATCATTTGGGTCTTTGTTGTCTCATTTGAAGTAGTTAATATAAGAAGAGAATAATTTTTCTATGTTTTCCCCTTGGAGGGTGTTATCACTTAGAAATTCCCTAGTTGTGGAAGGAAATAAATGAGGTAAAATCTAACCAATCTCTTGAATTGAAAGAAAGCCCTTTCAATTCGACGGGGGAACCCTTCTATAACTTAGTGAAAATGACTAGTTAGGTAAGTAACACAATGACTAGATATGTTGTAATAGGGTTTCAAAAATGTGGTAGGGTTTGATATATTTCCATTGGACATGGAGTCAACTAATTGGCTTATCAAGGAGGAAAACTAAAACCTTCACAGAGGTAGGGTAACTGAGATACTCTGAAATTTAAACTTGTTGAGATGGAATGTTGAATAAGAAGACAATGGTATGCTTATAAGAGCACCACAATGATGAAATATTTTAAAGCATAAGTATGAAATTTGTGACAAATTGATCATATAAACAAAGCATAGTAAACATGATTTCAATTTATTCACGTTTATCAGTCATAGAAGAATACACATATGACAACATAGAAGGAAAATAGAAATAGGAAAACACATATCCAAACTCTCTCAACACAAGAATCATTGCTACAAAATTAGTCTTCCTTTATTAAACCTTGAGAAAATACACAGGGCACAATAAGGTTTTGATTAAAAATCCCCAACTCTTTCTCATTCTTCAGTCTTTGTATTTATAGAAAAGACAAACTAATTGGAAAACCAGTTTCTAGAAATGCTTTAATTACAAAATCTAAATAATGACAACATACATCTCAAATAAATGCATGTAAATAAAAACTTAAATACATTCAGTTTTCCTAAAATAGTTACAGGAATATATGTTGATATATAGGTCAAGTGAACTATTTCCTCAAAATTTCTTCCTTGGAAATAAAAGTAGGTCCCTAACTGATAGCACAACATCCTAGTTGGCTAAATAGGTCCCTTTGGAAAACAGGTCCAACTTTCCTCCAAAACTGCTTTTATGTTCATCCTTTCTTTCATAGGGACCTCCTCATGAAAAACGTTGATAATGTTGCTATCAACTTCACTGGTTTTTTGTTTTGTATCTTTTCGATGAAACTGCTTTTATGTTCATACTTTCTTTCATTCGGACCTCCTGGTGAAAGAACGTTGATACAATTGTTGTCAACTTTACTGGTTTTCTGTTTTGTAGCTTTTGCTGACAAGTTGACTGTCAACATTTTCTTTTCCGCCTATTTCAAAATCACTGACAATAGGAAGGTCAACATTTTCGCCAGTCTGAATTTCACTGACAACAGAGATGTCAATGCTCCGTGTTCGCTCCCAAATTGTTGAGAGACTGACTGTCATCTTTTGTCCCAGTACCATTTTCTATAAACGGGCACACAGTTTCGTCCCAAAATAGCCGACAGTGGGTCTGTCAGTTTTAGCGAAAACACTAACGATGGGATCGTCATCTTTCCTGACTGTTCTTTTGAATGCAAAAAATATAAGGCCGATCGTCAGCAATAAAATGAAAACCTATTTCATGAAATAGATAGGAAAAATTCCAAGTTTAATCCCCCAAGCCTCTTAGCTGAGGGTACTAGCTACCCTGAAAAGTACATCCACCTTCTCCAGTATTTTTTTTTTTTCTTTTCCTTGTCTCCATAAGATCTCTCTTCATATTTCCTTCGTCTCTGCTCTTCTTAAAGCATGTAGCCTTCTTCCTGTTGATGATAAGTTCCTTTAGTGGAATATTGTCAACATCAATCACTTCTTTTGCCAACTCTCGGTTATTTCTGAGTTTGATTTTGTATCTTAATTTGTTTGTTGGCCTTGTATGGGGCCTCTTTCCACTCTTGAAAACTTCAAACAATGTCTCCTCCTCTTAGGTCTCAACCTCTGCTTCCTTTCCTTTAGAAACCTTTGTTTTAGATGTGTTTGCAGGGGAGGGTTCGAAAGGTGGAGTCACAATGTTGGAAGAGCTGATATCAGTGGGTAGGTTTATAGGGGATACATGGTTTGGTATATGGAGTCTCACATTTCTCCTCTAGTAGACTTTCAAAATCTTAGGGCTAGAGGATGTGGATGGAATTTTTATGTTTTCTTTACTGAGAGGTGGCTCAATAGAGGCTTGACCTTTAGTTTTCTTCTCCTTTTTGGAAGTCTTCAGTCTGCCTCTTCGTATTATAAGGGGTTGAGGTTGGAAACCTCCCCAAAATTGAAATGGCTCCAAGTCCTTTCTAGCTTCGGTAGTTGGTTTTCGATTAACAATTTTTATCAGGCCTTTGTGGTATATGAAATGGGAGGAGGGATTTGTGTGGGCCCTAAATCTAGCTACCATATGTTTAAGGATTTTAGTAAATAAAATCATGTATTAATTCTGATTTGACAAGAAAGATGTGCGAAGAAATAGAAGTGGTAGAGGTTACCCGATTAAACCTTTCTTCACAGATGAAATATCACTGATAGAGGAATAAAGGGACATGCCATTTCTCTTGCAACCAATCCTTTCGAACTACAACCCTCCATTTTTTCTCCTTGAATTATTCTTTGAAAAATAAAGGGACATCGATTGCTGCCAACACGTGACTATGGAAAATATTCTCTCCATTTGTTGGTAACATCGTGGCCTCAACAATGGACTGCTCTGTAACTGAAAAATATAGCCCTCCAAACTCCACGCAATTTCCATCAAACCCCCGAGAAAAATACTGAGCCACTGCATCATGGTAGTCGTTAAAGCGATGGAAATAATCAACTCCAATAGACTTGCTGAAACAACTGATGAATTTTGGGGTATATGTCTAGAAAATCCGGTGCTTTGGGCTTAGACCAATTCACTTTGCCTCCTTTCTCCATCACGTTGTGTGGTATTCTCGAGATTCAATCATGAATCCTTGTAAGAAAAATGATTTTCAATGCCAAATGTGACTGACTCCGAACTAACAAAAACAAACTATTGACGAAACATGGTAAAACAACTTGGCATGCAGATGGCATATTACAGTTGGCAAGTGAATAATAACAAAGCTTTAGTTTATGATTATGAATGTTGTTAGTATCATATGGTGAAATAATTTTAAATGGCATTCACTCATAGCAATGGAGAAAAAATCATTAACCAATAATTTTTACCCATTCAAATTAGATAGATATATAATTCAATGATATCGCTGATGCTGAGGTGGTTAGTATAGTCGTCACTTTTTAAATTTAAAATCTAGTTTTAGTACTGATAGTTGGACTATCAGTCAAACTGAAATTGTTGATAAGCACGATGTCAGCAAATTTCTTCGACAAATCATATCAGATCACTAAAACGCTAATAGCCCCACTATCAATAATTTCCTTCTTTATTACAACTAAAATGCTAACATTAAAATTGTCACCATTTTTTGAAAATTTTAAAAAATGAAGTTTATTGTGATAACAAAGGGGTTTTTCTCTGGCCTGTAGCCCAACTTTTATGTCCATTATCTTTATGTTTTACTCTTGATATTTTTCTGATGAAAAGATCTAGTAAAGGAATCCAAGAATATAAATAAATTTCACAAGTAAATATTAGGGAATAAGGAGAAATTGACTTTGTAACAACCCTGGTGAAAATTCCATGTAACAAAAGTTAATAAAGCAAAAATAATAGCCACGATTTTGGGACACTTATTCCAAGTTGAATGTTCGGAAAAAACATCCTAGTGTGGGTGTTCATTTGGTTTATTATGGCTAAGGAAAATAACAAAGGAAATGACAAAGGCTTTGGAAATGCATGAGGCATTAATTGGCATTTTATATATGAAAATAAAGGAAATGAGGTGAAAAAGAAAGTGAAAGGTCATAGGTTACATGCAAGGAGGAAAATGAAAACAAATAATGAGAAATTGAAGAAAATTGAGGCCTCATTAATAAAAAGGCTTATGAGAATGAGTTGGTACCTTTTGTTAGTTCAGTTTTGGCGCTCTCCCTCTCACACTCTTGGACACATAGTGTTTTATTGTAGCACTTCATCATTGGATCAAGGAAAGCAAAGAAGGTAAGAGGAATCAAAGATCAAGTAAGGAAGAGCAAGATCAAGCAACTACAACAATATTATTTGCATGTACCGATTTGCATGTGTGATTTCCTTTCTAATTTTGGCAAGCATGATTATTCATTTGTGTTCTTGGTTGTATTGTTATCATGGTCATGGGTTTTTCCAGGTTTGATAGTGTTCTTCAGCCTTCCCTTTCTATTTTCATATAACCATGGTGTGATGGGTTCTCATATTTTTGGTTGACATGAACTGTTGGATGGATTCAAAACTGAGTGAGGTGGATCTTTGAAAGAAATAAAAAATGGCATAGTGACCACTAAACTAGACTGTGGGTTGTGGTAAATCCATATTTTTTGTTACCCCAGTGGGCCTAAGAATCCTCGATCGATGAATGGCAGGATATACAGTAAATCCTAGAGGTGGGTTCTCTGCATCAAGACTAGGAATCCTGAGATGGAAAATACGATAAATCCTAGAGAGTGGAGTCTCGGTTAGGGCCTAGTGATCCGGTATGGATTGCAGTAAAGGCAAGAGAATGGAATCTTGGTTAGGGCCTAGTGATCTATTGTGGATTGGAGTAAAGCTTAGAGACTAGGAAACAAGAAAATTCCTCATGGTGTAGGTGGAGAAACTATGGTAGCATCCATGCTTGTTCTGACCTAGTGATTTGGTGAGGATTGTGGTAAAGACTGGTTCTACTGATGAGGGTGAGGTGGTGTAGCTTTGGGAATCCATATTTGAGATTTGGCTATGAGTCCCACATTCATGCTTGAAATATGGCACGAGGGTGATTGGCTGAAGAAACGTTTGGTTCAACCATGATATGGTTAGTTGGTTCATGGAATTCCCATACCTCATTGGATTTTTCATTCATTAATAAGAGTTCCTTTCCATGGTATTTTATGAGAAAATGTATTAGTTCATATGTGGAATTTATGGCTGATGTATCCTTATTATTTATGTTGTTTATACGCTAGTTATGTGCATGTTTTATGATAGTAATGATGTATGGATTTCACCATGTTTTGATTTGTAAATGAATGAAGGATGAATATATGACCTAATAGATGATAATACAACTAATGTGATAAGGCATCTATTCTTCTTGGAGATTCTCATATAAGTATGATACCCCTATGCTAAGATGTTGTTATGACCTATAGATTGCATATTCGTGACATGTTTGATGAAATTCGTATCATGTCTAGTAGGGATATAGTCAAGTATTTTTTCAAATATTTGCATTTACATCGTTGCCTTGATGTTACTTTTTCATTCCTGAAGGTTTCATGGAATTTTGGGCATTGGCCTGAGTCCTGGCCCTAAAAAGGTGACACACAATTCAGGGCTACAGGCTCAAATCTAGTTGAAAAATATCCTAGTCGCTTGAATTCCCATGTCATGGGAGAGACTAAGGCTCTAGGGTAGTGAAGTGTCAAGTTGTCTCAAGACTTGATCACTTGGAAGGGTTGGTTGGATCTTGTAGGATCTGTGACATGTGCAAAAGGTTAGACTGGTTGTGTTGTGTTGGTTCCACTTCCTTAACTGTACATGGGGATTTGAATCAAATTGTAGTAGCCTCTCGTCACTTGTTTACCGTAATGAACTAGTTAACTTTTTATAAATGTGGGAGGAGGATATTATAGAGTGGAATCATAGCATGGTTCACCCCTTGGGCTAGATGAGCGGTGTGTTGATCACAGATTCATTTTTGGTTTCATATGTGTTCCTTATACTTGTGGTCTATCTACTTGTTGTGTATGCATGGTGTTGGTCATGGTTGCATTTGTGTCACCATGTGGAAGTTGATGGTATGTTCTTGGATGTGCTTATCATGAGTATAGGTTGGTTATGCATGTCAATGTTTGTATGTATCATGTGTGCATGCATGTTGATTATGCATACATTGACATGGTTGTAGTTGTCATGCATGAGGTCATGATGTGTGGTTGATAGTGTTATGCATTGATGATTGCACTATGGTTAGGGTGATATCTATATGATGTGATGATTATGTTTATACATGTATTTTTCTAATATGGTTCATCTTGTAGATGAGATATCCTCCCCAAGCCACACTGAGATATGTTGATTATGTTTATATTTTTGTTTAGATGGCATGGTATGTTTGGTAGGAAAGAGACCAAGAAGACTAGTAAGATGGTAGACTATAATTCATGAGACTCTCCCTATGGACCATATGAACAGTGTAGTGTTGGGCACTCTTGCGACTTAACAGACACATTGAGAAGATTGAAGGAAGAATTACGAAATTGCAAGGCAGATCATGACAAAATCATGCAGGCATACGAGAAAAAAGCATAAGTCAATGCAACAATCCTTCAGAGTTTGTTAGAATTGCAGCGACATGGATCACTTCAAATCAGCCATGGAGAAGAGGACATAACGAATGGGGCATATGGCAGTGGATCTGATGGTAGGAACAGGTTGGATAGGGATGACACAATTAGAGATGGCAGGTTTTTGGAGGCTTCAGATCTAAGAAGTGATGGACATAGGTACTATTGTAGTTCTGGTTCTAGCATGCACTATAATCGTCATCGTTATCATCCTTACAGGAGGAGTGGTAGGGGATATTTATCGGTTGAGTTTAAGAAAGCTAAGCCACATACTTTTGATGGATATTTGAAAAAGCTGGAGGATGTAGAGGCTTGGTTACTTAGAGTGAAGACGTTTTTTCAATTGCATGATTACTCAGAGAACATGAAGGCTAAAATAGTGAAATTCAGTCTTAAAGGTAAAGAAAATATCTCGTGGGAAGATGTAAGTCATGTTAGAGACATTAGGACAGAGGAGTTGAGTTGACATGAATTCAAAATACTTTTCAGGAAGAAGTACTTGTCAGAAAGGTACCACAACAGTAAGGCCAAAGAATTTTACGAGCTAAAGATGAGATCGATGGAAAATGAAGAGTATACGACTAAGTTCCTAGAGCTATTAAGGTATTTACTATATCTTAAGGATGAAAAGGCTAAAGTTCAGAGATTTGTTAGTGGATTTCCATTAGCTTTTAGATATCGGATTGAGTATAATGAGCGTCAATCACCCAAGGAATTTATTGGGAAATTAAAGCACTTCTATGAGCAATCAAAGAGTAAGAATGAATCTCAGCAAGCATGGAAAGGGAAAGATAAAGGTAAAGCTAAATGATAGCCGAAAAGAACAAGGCCTCAGAATGCAGAAGAGAAAGAAAATGTTGCACCATACAACAAGTTCAACATAGCTAGACAGAGGCATGCATCACAACATCAAAATAGACGTGATGGTATAAGATGGTTGAAGTGTTGGACGTGTGGTAAGGAACATGTTAAGAGATATTGTCCACAGAATGGTGGTAGGCGTAAGATATATAGTGCACAAGAGTCGAAGACTCTTGGAGATGTTGGGCTAAGCATTCCTCATATCTATGTAGCACTGTATAACAAGTAGGTAGAGCACTAGGCAATTGTTATCGAGATGGGTAGTAACTTTGTGATCGAGTTGTCTCCATTTTGATTGACCTTGGATCTAATTATAGTTATGTTAGTCCTAACCTGGTGGATAAGTGTGGTTTGAATAAATAAGTCCATGTCGAATCCTGGTTAGTGCAGTTGGCTACAAGTACAAAGAAGAGAGTATATCATTGGGTAAGAGCTTGCGCATTCGACTTGAATGGTATGCCTACATCAACACATTTGAAAGTATTTCCATTGGGGTCATATAGTATGTTATTGGGTATGGATTGGCTATGTCTTCATTGGACCAAAGTGGATTGTTATGACAAATCCATTTATTTCTTGGATGATAATGGAGAACAGAGAATCTTATAGGGTAAGAAGAAGGCAACACCACTTAGAATGGTTAAAACTATGCAGGCAAAGTGCATTTGCATAAAATGGTGTGTGTTATTTGCAGTGCAAATTTCTAGCGAAAAAGGTAAGGATTTTGAGGATGCAAAGGTATTGAGCAGGTATCCGATCTTGCAACAGTTTCAGGATGTGTTTCCAGTAGATATTTTAGAATTTCGGCCCCACAGGGAAGTAGACTTTTCTATTGAGTTGGTACCAAGGGCAACACCAACATCAAAGGCGCCCTATAGGATGAACACTCCACAGTTGGTGGATTTGAAGTTGTAGTTGAAGGAGATGCTTGAAAAGGGATACATTAAGCGAAGTGTATCACCCTGGGATGAACCGGTATTGTTTATGAAGAAGAATGATGATACTCTTAGGATATGCATTGATTACAGGTAGTTGAACAAGGTGACCATAAAGAACGGGTATCTGTTGCTGATGATTGATGACTTGTTCAATTGGTTAAAGGGAGAAGCAATGTTCTCAAGGATTGATTTGAGATCCGGATATCATCAGGTACACATTCAAGAAGATGGAATATATAGGACAACTTGTCGAACCAGGTACGAGCATTATGAGTTTATTTTAGTTCCATTTTGTTTGAATAATGCTCCAACTACCTTTATGTGCTTGATGAATAATGTGTTGCGTCCTTATCTGGACAAGTTTGTTATTGTGTTCATTGATGACATCTTACTATATTTTAAAAATGAGGAAGACCATGTCAAACTTTTAGCAACAATTTTGAGATTGTTGAAAGAGCATCAGTCATATGCTAAGCTTAACAAACACAATCTCTTTTAGACAAAGGTACATTACTTGCGGCATGTGGTCTACAAGGAAGGTATAACGGTGGATCCAGAGAAGATAAGGGCTATCATGGAGTGGGTAGCTCCTAGGAAACTGGAAGAGGTAAGATCATTTATGGGGCTAATAGGTTACTATAGGAGGCTCATAAGGAAATTATCTTAGGTTGCATATCCTATTACGTCATTGCAAAGGCAAGATAATAAATTTGAATGGACAGAGGAATGTGCACAATTTTTGAGCTGTTAAGGTAATTGTTGACAAATGCTCGAGTGTTAAAGATAATAGATACATACAAGGAGTTTGTGGTATGTATAGATGTCTGCAAGAGAGGACTTGGTGGAGTTCTTATGCAAGAAGGACAGGTGGTATGCTATGAATCACAAAAATTTAATGAGCACGAGTAGAATTATCCAACACATGACCTTGAGGTGGCAACGATCATTCATGCGTTGAAAATGTGGAGGCATTAACTTCTTCACAAAAGGTTTGTATTGATGAGTGAACACAATGGGTTGAGATACTTCTTCGATCAACCAAACTTGAATGCCAAGCTAGGGTGGGGTCTATTTTATCCTACTCACACCCTGATCAGATTTTTTTTTTAGTAATAATATGTTTAATAAAATTGTGATAATATAACATTAAAAACAAATTGCTATTAAA
>APFE031181932.1:330491-354370 GCA_000404065.3 Pinus taeda
ACGCATAGAGACGCGAGAATCTGCCCTCGCAACTGAAATATCAAATGATGAGTTTCATCGACGGTGCAAACTCATCCCTGAGGAATCTGAAAGGAAAAACTGTACTCAAGTGTCTCATATACCCCAAGTTTGATGTATGGCTCATAGTAGAATCTGTCTAACTGCTGGCGTTTGCTCCATTCCTCTCCTAAATTTGGTATCCCGGTGGCCTAAGCAATAGTCTCTGGTGACAAGGTGAAATTTACTCCGGCGAGGTTTACATGACCATCATGTAAATGTAGAGCAAATAATCGGACTACTTCCCGATGATGCTGAGTTTGTGAGATCATCTCACAGTATTGGTAACATGATTGACGCTGAAAAAAATCCATTGCAAGTGGGCAAGCCTGCAATTGAGCCAAAGAAGTAGGCTCCTCCGTGACATGCTGACTACCTTTGCCACTTTTGTGATACCTCCGTGGCACATTTGGTACATTTACCTCCGGTGTAGAATCACTGTCATACTCCTCATAGACTGACTCGGTCTCTGACATGACTTTGAAAACAAGGTAGCTGGGATATATATGCTGATGTATAATCTGTGTGTAAAATTGACTGTAAACTATTCTTTGCTCTAAAAACGTTGTGACCAAGGGGAAACAAATGCACAATGGAATATTAGGAAAGAGAAAACATTAGGGAATTAGGGACTCTGGAAAATAAAAACAAGGGAATTAGGGAAAGAAAGGGAAATGAAAATATTTGATTTAGGATTTTGGGATGTAGGTAGGGATAATGTGTTTTTTTTTTGATAGAGGTGAGGGACTAAGATTTGAGGGATTGTAGTGTAGGATTAATGAGGGAATTAATGGGGAAAAATAATGGTGAATTTGTGAATGGGAAACAAAGGTAAATGGGGAAAAATCACAACCTTGGTTACACTCTGTTTTTGAACCCTACAACAATTTTTTACATTCAAACCCTACAACACTTTTCATTGACAAAGGAGGGCTTTCCACTTGGATCTCTAAGGCAAACATTCCATGAATCCATCACATTAACCTTTAAAAGCCAAGCAAAGGTAATGGATATGAGCCTACCTGCAAATTTGTGTGGAGAGGAGGCGATTTGATGCTTTCCAAACAAGTTTCGGGCTCCAAACCCAGTGCGCCGTGCGCCTCACCCAATGCGCCACACGCCTCACCCAATGCGTCGCGCACGTGTATTTTTACAGTGTGGCTTTGTGGCCAGTGCGCCACCCGCTCCTGATGCGCCGCGCGCCTAGCCGACTGTGTCGCGCGACTAGAAACTTCTCCAACTTCCACTCAAATTCACAATTTTGCTTTGGAACAATCTTCTTCGCTCTTGGCATGTACAATGAGTTGAAAATGTGTTGAAATATCTTTATAAAGTCTCCCTTTTGATTTTTGCTTGGTCCATAACCCATTTTGTAATGTTTTGTCGTTGACACTTTTTCAGGATTAATGGACTTCTGACTTTTTGGTTTCCTCCTTAAAGTTGGTTGAAATAATGATTTTCTTTGACAATTTTTTGCAGGGATAGTTGTGATATGATCTAGCAAAGGAGACCAAGGCTGTGCCTCGACAATTCAAGAACTGAAATTTTTGAAAATTTATTACAAAAATGAGATGATGACTTATCTTCAAAACAAACTTTTGAAGAGAAGTCCTAATCTATCTGTATAATGATAAAAATTATTGAGGTAACCAACATCCCTCTGACCTGCTAGTCTTTTTAGACTTTGCAAAACAAAATTGACTTAACCCTGGACCTAATGACCGAGAACACTTGTCATGACTTAGGAATTTGAAAGAAGACTGTAAATGACCTTTCAAGACTTGTTTTTATGAATAGACCTGAACCAGCAGGGCCAAACATGAGGGGAATGAGTGACACAAACCATTCCGTCAGAGTTACGGCATGCCTAACGAAATGCAACTGATCGAAACTGATGGGACACCTAAACATGAAATGCAAAAAGAGCTTTGATCTCTGACGGAGGGACAACTAGACCGACTCTAACTATTTGAACTCAGTGATTGATGTTTTGGCTAAAAAAGGTTCCACCATGAGACAAAGCATCCTCTCGAAATGGATAGAGTTAACATTTTCCCAATATCTTAGCGATGCTTGTTTTCTTATGATACAATCATGATAGTGGGGGAGTGATCCTCATTTTCCCCCTCCTTAGTGATGTTTGGAATGCCAAGAAGCAATCACTCTTTAATTAATTTGGTCATCAAAGGAAAAGTTTATCGAACTAATACGTGGTCAACTTCCTTTATTAATTATTTTTCTTTGGCTCCTCTCCACAAATAGGAGGGCTTAGGGATCATATTACTTTTTTTCTAGCCATGAATCCTCAAGGTTCATTCTTGTTTTCTTAATTCGATCTACAAGTGTTATGGTATTTTAACTATTTTAAATATTGGGCATTTTGTTTATTTAATTTATAGTGGGATATCACGGGGTTTTACTAGGGAAGTAATACATGAGTTAATATTACGGGATATATATTAAAGGAAATATGATGTAATATAGTGAACATATAATAAGGGGTAAAGATTTTTTATACACGATATATAAAAATGGAGGTTAAAGTTAATTATAAAAATATACAGGGGTGTGGAAAATGTCAATAAAAAAATGGATCCCTATAATATCTAGTGAAAATAAGAGTTGGCTTTTTAAATTGGGAAGGTGTATTAGGTTTGTATTATTAGGCTGTTAAATAAAATGATTTTTAGAGGTATTTTTGGATAGGTAGTCAAATTAGTAGATCAAGAACACACGGTGCTATGTGAGAGGTTCCTTAAGTGAAACCCCCCATGTAAAATATATAGTGGATCTATGCACATGAATAAAATTAATTTAGATGTTCTTTGATAATGATCATGTCTACGTTCTATTGAGACTTTGACAATGGATCTTGAATTTTTGTTGTAATTTGGCTAATGGCAAGGTTCCAATCCTTTCTATACATTAAATCTCTCCCCCGGTTTATTCAAGTGTCTTCAATCTGTCTATACATTAAATCTCTCCCCCTCATTTTGAATTTTATTCAAGTGTCTTCAATCCTTAGTGGTTAGAAGCATGGTGAACTTTTATCAGCATGTTATTTTGTTGGAGGTTGGGTCTCTAGATAGAGATGGCAGATTTTTTGTTCCCTTAGGACGAAGTTAACAACATCATGGTGCTCTATAGGAAGAGCAACATGGTGTTCTATAGGGTTCTAGATGTTGCTCTACCGCTTTTGGCTTCTATCTAGAAAGTGAAGGACATGGCTGAAATGAAGAGCTGTTTCTTTCAACATTTTTCTCGAGGCAAAATTTCTAAGGCATCACACAGATATGCAGCAATTGTTGGAAAGTATACCTAAGGAGGTTCATTCACTTTTGACTAGTGTGTTTGTATTGGAGGTCTCCAAGACTAGAAATGTGCAACAAGTTCGAGGGAGCACTAGTACTAGTTCCTCTATGGAAAGGAAAAGAAGCCATAGCTTCTTGGGGGCTACTGCACTGAGGTTCAAGTTGTAGCCTTATTATCATATGTTATTATGTAATTTTTTCTATATACTTGTGTGATTTTGTAAAGGTTAAAATGTTATGTTTTTATTTTTTATTTTAGTTTTAGAATGATTTACAACCTAGATCAACTAATAACTTTTTATGACAGAATTAATATTATCAAAAATTAAACTTGTTTAGACTTTCTCCCCTCTAATCCAGTTTTATTAGTATAAGATCTTTCCCTCTTTAATAATAATATAATAATAATTATATAATTAATTTTATTATAAAATTTAAATGTAATTTATGAAATGGATACTTATGACATTACAAATCACTAATTTACATAATTAAACTAATTCTAAAATAGTTTTAAAATCTAATAAATAATTTAAAAAATCATCAAATTCCAAAAAATGAGATAAAAACTGAGGCAAAACCCTTGAGGCTCCTCAGCCAAATGGCTTACTAGGTTTCTCTTCAGTGCCAACTTCGGATACTCACGTGACAGATATTACAAGTCAGTAATGGGTTTGGAATGGTTTGGTCCTCCACTGGAAGTAATTAAGGTTGCGTTTGTAAGGTACTGTTAAATAATTTTGGGCTGAGCCTCTCTCAAACAGCCAGTTCAAATCCCTCAAATGGGGTTGTTTGAGCATGGAAACACCATTGCTTGCATTATCTACAAACCCTCTGTCACAGGTGGGACAAAACCTGGGTCTCCTGCCAATAGTCTGTGAAGAATGTGCGTCCATTTTTATTGTTCTCTCGATTAATAATCGGCACATTCCTGTGCAATGATATTGAGAATCTCCGAATGGGCGCTCCTCTTGCTTGCCTATTTGAAAGGTGATTCTCAGTACATGTTCCCGCTGCTGTGCAGCTATTGTATTGGCTGGGTTGCTATTGATGCAACATATGTACAGAATATCCTGTTGTACCATGATGTAATATATATATAGTTTTTTCAAATGGTAAACAGACTCTTTGCTACTTTGTTTGTTTACAATTTACATCATTAAATTGTAAATTTATATATCATTAAATTGTAAATTTATGTAGTTTATTTGTTATAGGTTTTGAAAGATTTTTTAACATATTTTACTGTTTACTTTATTGATAATATAACAAATATTTTACTGTTTAATATATTTGTTTACCCACAAATTATGAATTCACTGCAATTCAAATGATTTTTAGGTTTTTTGAAGCCTAAATCCATATATTCAATCGTCCATTTGAAACCATAAAATAAAGATTTACACGAAAATATATTCAATCGTTCATTACCATAGTACACAGGAATATCTTCAACAGCTAATATTTAAATAAATTAACCAATTGGCCGTCAAATCTAAGTCTCGAACAACGAATAGTTAATAAATTAACCTAGCCGCTTTCTAGTAAGTGAATTTCTACCTAAATTTTAAAAAATCTACATCTTCAACAACGAATATTTAAATAAATTAACCTAGTGCGTTTCAAATCTAAGTCTTGAACAACGAATAGTTCGTAAATTAACCTAGTGGATTTCTATTAGGTGAATTTCTACCTAAATTTTCGAAGATCAAAATTTGGCATTCAATTTATTTTTACCAAATCTTCCGCATCCAATTTTTTTTTATGGGCTGAGTAGATAACATTATGCTCCCTTTGAATTATTCGGGTAGATCTTTCTGAATTGGTGTAAATTAGCATTTGTACCAATTTAAATTGGTGTAAATTAGCATTTGTACTAAATGTTGCAAAGAAAACGTTGTAAGG
Organism: Pinus taeda; assembly: GCA_000404065.3. Lineage (NCBI taxonomy): Eukaryota > Viridiplantae > Streptophyta > Pinopsida > Pinales > Pinaceae > Pinus > Pinus taeda. The sequence goes on from APFE031181932.1 coordinate 335,765, forward strand.
CAATAAGAAAGGAACTAGTAGCTTGAAGTGTCTTGTAAAATCATGCAATCTCTACACATCATTATAATGGTACAAAATTATATATTTACAATGTTCAAGATCATTCAATAAACATTTATTACCACTACAAAGAACAATATAAAGACCTGGAAAATAGGATTGTGATCACCCTATGAGGACACAAATGAGAATGTTGAAGGGATTTTTATTGGAAACAACTTTTGAATGGTGCTAGATAATATCTACAATAAACATATGATAGATATTGTATAAAAATCGATATTGTAAACAAGTTACAATTCTAATCACAATCAATGTATCTATCTATCTACGCTTTTTTTTATATAAAGACTAAAGCCATGGTAAGTCATGTTGACTATTAGGCATGGATCTCTTGGTCTTGCACAAAAGTTCGTATAAAATACCATAGATGTTGTAAGCCATTGTTGAGGGAGGTGACACATGGCAAGAGGCACAAAAAATATGATGGCTTCTTCAATGTGCCAAGCATTCTTGCAGCAAGCTGCATTGTCATGATGTACATTATCCAACGATGTCCATGTGATTTGACTACAAGAAAGTTAGAAGTGACCATCTTGACTACTGTGATAGCAGTAAGAATCCTCCAGAAAAATAACCCACCAAAACTAATTACAAATTCATCCCATCATAAAGAAATATATACATAATAAATATATTAAACGAGAGGGCATGGGTCCAAGCATCACACCATACATAAATAGGAAGCCGAGTAGCATAGTACATTCAAGCAGCCTGAAACTTTTCACCATGGATCTTGGTCCTTTGCCTTCTCTAGAAGGTACGATCTTGAAAGGTCTTATAGTAAAGAAGAAAAACAACCTAGGGTTAACTAAGAATTCTTATAGATGTAGATGACCTAGCATTTTCCTATATTTTGGTTATAGGTGAGAGCCAAGAATCCTTTCAGTCTAACTTAAACTAACAAGTTGCTAAAGCTATCAAGAATAAAAAATCACAAACCCGTATCAATTACATCATCAACATGTCAGTGAATTAATTTCAACTGCAGTTGTCTCATGGATTGAGAATTGATCAATGATATATAATTGATTTAGTTCTACAATTTAAAATAGATTTCATTGTTTCTAATTTCTAAACCCTAATGTTGAAAAATTATTGATTTCAATACTAAACAACATCCAATAATGGAGGGTTCAATGTATGAAAGAAAATGTTAAAAAATATTTACAATGCGAAAGCTGAAATAGATTGCTCCTCAAACTGATTTTGTTTCATAGAACCACAAATGCCACTATGGATTAACACAAGAACTTCAAAGTGCCTCAACATATAAATGATCACAAGAAAAAAGTTTGTGAACAGTTGAACAAATACATGAATACACACTAAGAAACAAAATCTGCATGGCATATTGCCAGAATATCGAATATAACAAAAATTATTATGCATTCAACCTTTATATATTATTTTTGAAGCTAGCCACAATGAAAACATATTTCATGTCCTCAATAATGACGACTAAAGTAAAAAGATGTTAATGAATGTCAACAAAAATAAACTTGTGTACATGTTCATGTATGTACAGCGTCAAGGCCCAATGATAGACAACTAACTTATTCAATTGTATAGTACAGGGCTCTAGATTTTAATTTGATGTTGGATCTGGCACAACTAAAGTACCATCTCATTCAGAAAATTTGAGGAGCATTGTGACATATAAAAAGCTATTGAAAATAAACAAATACTAAACCATTATTTCTTAATATTAAACCATTATTTTTATTAAAATACACAAATGCATATCCATGAGACCTGTACAAAGTTAGATGCCCCTTCAATGATTCCAATAAGGATATATCCAACTTTATAAGTAAACAAAAATGCAAGCACACGGTTCATGCTTGTTTGGGTAATAGCGACTAAATTACTTAACAACGTGCTAAAAAGTTCTAATATTTCCAAAAGATGTAGATCCTACATCTCACTTTCCCACGATCTTCTATTAAGGCAATCATATGAGCTGAACAACAAATAGCTTTTGTGTCCAAAATCATATTTATCAAATTTAGATACCCTAAGAATATCTTCAGACGTCCATAATTTTGATTGTTACTAATGACTTTTCTTTTCCTATCCATTAATAATAAAATCTTAACAAAAGTTGTACCTTTTGAAAGAAGATCAAGAACTCGAACCTTGAAATCTAGCATCTCGTTGTATTGAACTCCCAAGTAGAAAGGGCTAATTCCAGTAACATATTGTGAAGTATTTGGTTGAAGAACACTACCAGCATCCGAGGCATAGTTGGCCCCATGACGAAAATCAGAGCCTAATGACTGCAGATATGGACTAAGAAAAGGCAAGCCAAAAGATTGATCTGCTCAATTGCCATAAATGAAAATGTCAATTACTGACTGGAGCCTCATTTTCCGTTTTTTTAGCAGATGAGCATGGAGTGAATTTCTTCTTTGAAGGAGAGAACCAGGTCAAGCCGATTATTGTTAGCAGTTTAGCTGAGAAATCTTGCCAAATCTGACAAGCTCATCAAGGTCAAGAACTCCTTCAAGATTTCGAAGGATCTAAAGAAGCCCAAGTAGGCCAAGCCTGTAAAGGCTAAAGTCCCAGCCAAGAAGCTCGCAGTTAAGACCAAGAAGGCTAAAACATTCACCAAAGTAGCCAAGGCTCCTAAAGTCCCTAAGCTGAAGCCTACAACATCCCCTAAGAAGGTAGAGAAGGCAACGCAACAATGCCTGATAAGAAGGTGATAGCTGCAAAGAAAGAAAATCCTGCCAAGAGGCTTGCCTCTTCCTAGGCTATAAAGAGGATGACTTCTCCTAAACTGAAAAAGACAGTGCCTGCTGCAAAGAAGGCCTAGAAATAAGATGATGCAGTTGAATTTCTAACTGCAAATCTGATATTTGAACTGAATAAACTGTAAACATAAATTAATTAGAATTAGAATTGGCATCAAGAAGTAGAACTGTGTTGATGTATTTAATGGTTATGAATTGTCACTCAACCAAGACCAATTGAATGATTCTATCTGCCCTCTCTCAAACTTTTGTTCTATTACTATTATATAAGGTGATTAATGGTTTTATTTGAGATGAAAATAATTGTAATTTTTGTTGTAATTTAACATTGATCCTTGTGAAAAAGGATGTTGGTAGGCTATGGTTATTTAAACATGGAATTTTTGGATTATTTTGTGTTAAATGATTCTATGTTCCCTCTCCCAAACTTTTGTTCTAATATTATTATATAATTTGATTAATGGTTTTATTTGAGATAAAAATAATTGTAGTTTTTATTGTAATTTAACATTGCTCCTTGTGGAAAAGGAATTGGGTAGGCTATGGTTATTTAAACATGGAATTTATGGATTATTTTGTGTTGGATTCACCTATGGCCATAGTGTGATATAAATTAACAATGACTTATCTCAACTTTATTTACAACCTTGAGATATTGCACCTTAAATAATGAGATTTTTGGACAATGTCTTCCACTGAGGCCACAACAAAGCCTGTAATCAGAAATGTGGTCAAATAAAATAAGTCAAGAGGTTCCAAGGGATCAAAACAACTACCTTATCATCCCACATATTTTTAGGTTTCAATTCTTGGCCTCTGAATTTTTTTTTCTCACATTAGGTTTTGAACGCATGAGTCTCATTTCCCTTTTCTTTAGAAGATGAGCACGGAGGCGATTACATCTTTGAAGGAGAGAGTTGGGTCTAGCCAGCATGCCATAACAGCCTATGTTGGCAGCAAGTACTAATCTCAACTCCCTGCCAATTTTAAGAAGCTGCTAGCAGTTCAGTTGAGAAATCTTGCCAAATCTGGCAAGCTCATAAAGATCAAAAACTCCTTCAAGCTTTTGGTAAGAAGGTAGAGAAGACAATGAAACAATGCCTGATAAAAAGGTGATACCTGCAAAGAAAGGAGATCCTCCCAAGAGGCTTGCCTCTGCCTAGGCTATAAATAGGGAAACTTCTCCTAATCTGAAAAGGGCAGCGCCTGCTATAAAGAAGGCCTAGAAATAAGATGATGCAATTGTATTTCTAACTGCAAATCTGATATTTTAATTGACTAAACTGCAAATATAAATTGATTTTAATTAGAATTGACATCAAGAAGTAGAACTGTGTTGATGTATTTAATTGACAACACCTTCTTTTATTCTGTTTATGTTTTTATTTACTGTAATTTTTTCAATTGAAAATATGAAAAGTGTTCACTTAATGGAAGTTTAATGTACAACCTCAGTGAGTCTAGCATTTAACAATATGTGTTTCCTATTTGAAAGTCACAGACACATTCTAGAAAGGATAGAATATGAAGAGGTATTTTGTGCTACAAACAAAGAATCTTACACATTAATTTAGTGTCTAGCTAAAATATGTTATAGTCCCAAAAAGATAGAATATGAAGAGGTCTATTATGCCACAAACAAAATATCTTACACATCAATTTAGCGTCTGGCTAAAATGTGTTATTCTCAACTAAAATATGTTATTCTCATTAAACAATTAAAAAACAGAAATTAAATTTTCATAATTTCTCTATGAGTAAATAAAGAGGCCTTACAAGTAAATAAATCCCAACCAATCTCGTACATCAAACATCCATTTGAGATTGGCCTAGCTAAAATGTAACATTGCATTAGATTATGCTTATTATCATATTCACCTTAAGTCCATTTGAATATCTGTTTGCCCAATACAACACATGGTCAGTGCTGCCCTGTCCTGCACTCTTCAAATGTAGAACAACTCGAGGAAGGTTAAGGGAGAGGGCAATCACATTACTGAGAATCATGAAATGAGACAAAGAATAACAATATTATTAAGAGGATGATGAAAAAGCAAATTGGATATGGAAGTATATCAAGATATAACTAAAATTTTCACACTTAACTTCCAATTCCTCTTACCATTTACTTGCCTAATAACATTTCATTCCATGTTCTCTCTTTGGCACACACTAATGTATTACGTAAACAATTTACATAATGTGACCATTTTTATAATGCCATAAGACTGTGACACCACCCTTGATGGTCACAACAATGAAAAACATAGCTAAAAACATCCTTTCCTAGCAGTCCAATGAAGATGTCCTACAGGCTAGAGTCCATTTTATTTTGTACAACATTCTCTAATAATGTGATACTGAAGATTCATTTTACAAAATTTTATTGATCTTGCAAAGCTAAAGAGAATATTGTACCCTGTACATCTTTTACTCTCTACTTCTGATCTATACCTGTGACTTGTACATGAGATATGTACCAGAATCTTGTTCCAGTATCCTGTAGTTATACTATAGCCACCTTGTCGTCTCCAACTTCTCAAGACTGTATCCTATTGTGCGTGTACCCAACCATATCCCAAGCTATTCTGTTGTATATGCACCCAGTTCTATTCTAATATATATCCTGCTATCAACATTTCCAATTACAACAATATTACTTGTGTTGGAATCAGGAAGTCTATAGGCCTTTGAAATATCAATGAATTGAACAAATACGTACTTATTTCCTTTTTAGCTTTTTGTTTTGTATCACAATTATAAGTAGGACAACCAAAAATTATAAGGTATCTCATTGAAGATTTTATCTTGGGTGACACTTCTTCAGATGTCGTTCCTCATAATTGCTTTACTTGGATTTCAATTCAATAGGGAAACAAAAGTGTTGGTTGCTTATGTCATGAACCTGTTAGGGAGGCCTTTATCTTCAACATGTTCCTAGCAATTACCATCATGGTTTTATTATTTCATTTAGTCATCCGATTTTATTGAAGAATATATAGACGAGTCAGCTAATTTTTATGCCTTGGTGCTTTGGTGGTCTTTAAAAAATATCTTGAAACATATTCCACTATCACTTGCCCTTACACCCTTCATCTTTTTGTCACTAAACTTTTCAGCTTGTGTGGAAAATGCAACCTGCACTTCTGTGAAGAATAAAAATAATGCTATCTATTTTTTCAGAACAAAAAGATCACCTGATTTGAAGACCCTGCATTCCTTCACATAACCGCACCACATTGATTTCCAGCAGTTTCCATTGATGTCACATAAAATTTCTTTTTCCATTTCCTACTAATCCATTTAAGTGGAAAATAATCGCTCATTTTATATGATTGTTGTGTATAGAGTGTACCTAAGAAAAACCAGTGCATCATCATATCACTACAAGTAAGTTTAGTAAACACTCAAAAGCCTCAACATCAAGAGTATTTCCCAAAAGCACAAACATTATAGATATTACTCCAAGATTCCAGAGTAACAATCAACACCACAACTGCAATAACATGGATTGCTTTATTTTAGGAACTACTATGGCTAAATCAAAATCCAGTAAACATTTATGCTAGCTTCTATGCTCTTTAACTTCGAGATATCTAGCTTGTAGAATCTATACTCTTAAACTTAAAAATATTAATGGCGCGGAGATTTAATTTTAAGCTCATTTTTGTCGATGCATGCATTTCACTTCAACAATGTTCTCTGCTATGTTCAGGTTGTTTAGAAGTTATAACGTTGTATAGGTTCTAACAAAGAAAGGTTGTTTAAAATTAAAAATCGATGGTGGCAACAAGTACCAATCCTAACTCCCTGCCAAATTTAAGAAGCTGCTAGCAGTTCAGCTGAGAAATCTTGCCAAATATGGAAAGCTCATCAAGGTCAAAAACTCCTTCAAGATTTTGGAGGAGTTGAAGAAGCCCGTGAAGCCCAAGTAGGCCAAGACTATAAAGGCTAAAGCCCCAGCCAAGAAGCTCGCAGCTAAGCCCAAGAACGCTAAAACACTCACCAAAGTAGCCAAGACTCCTAAAGTCCCTAAGCCGAAACCTGCAATGTCCCCTAAGAAGGTAGAGAAGGCAATGTAGCAATGCCTGATAAGAAGGCGGTACCCACAAAGAAAGAAAATCTTGCCAAGAGGTTTGCCTCTGCCTAGGCTATAAACAAGGCAACTTCTCCTAAACTGAAAAGGGTAGTGCCTGTCCAAAGAAGTCCTAGAAAAAAGATGATGTAGTTGAATTTCTAATTGCAAATTTAATATTTGAATTGAATAAACTGTAAACATAAATTAATTTTAATTATAATTGGCATCAAGAGCCTAATGACTACAGATATGGACTAAGAAAAGGAAATCCAAAAGCTTGAGCTACTCAATTTCCATCAACTAAAATGTCAATTACTGACTAGAGCCTCATTTTCCCCTTTTTTAGCAGATAAGCATGGAGTCAATTACTTCTTTGAAGGATAGAACCAAGTCTATTCTAGCCAGCATGCCATAACAACCTATGGTGGCAGCAAGTACCAATCCCAACTCCCTGCTCAATTTAAGAAGCTTCTAGCAATTCAGCTGAGAAATCTTGCCAAATATGGCAAGCTCGTCAAGGTCAAGAAATCCTTCAAGATTTCAGAGGGGTTGAAGAAGCCCGTGAAGCCCAAGTAAGCCAAGCCTGTAAAGGCTAAAGGCCTTGTGAAGAAGCTCACAGTTAAGCCCAAGAAGGCTAAAACACTCACCAAAGTAGCCAAGGCTCCTAAAGTCCCTGAGCCGAAGCCTTCCATGTTCCCTAAGAAGGTAGAGAAGGAAATGCAACAATGCCTGATAAGAAGGTGGTACCTGCAAAGAAAGAAAATCCTGCCAAGAGGCTTGCCTCTTCCTAGGCTATACAGAGGGCGACTTCTCCTAAACTGAAAAGGGTAGTGCCTGCCGCAAAGAAAGCCTAGTAATAAGATGATGCAGTTGAATTTCTAACTTCAAATATGATATTTGAATTGAATAAACCATAAGCATAAATTAATTTTAATTAGAATTGGCATCAATAAGTAGAACTGTGTTGACGTATTTAATGGAGATGAATTGTTACTCAGTCAAGGCCAATTGAGTGATTCTATCTGCCCTCTACCAAACTTCTGTTCTATTATTATTATATAAGTTGATTAATGGTTTTATTTGAGATGAAAATAATTGTAATTTTTGTTGTAATTTAACATTGATCCTTGTGAAAAAGGATGTTGGTAGGCTATGGTTATTTAAACATGGAATTTCTGGATCATTTTGTGTTGAATGATTCTATCTGCCCTCTCCCAAACTTTTGTTCTATTATTATTATATAAGTTGATTAATGGTTTTATTTGAGATGAAAATAATTGTATTTTTTGTTGTAATTTAACATTAATCCTTGTGAAAAAGGATGTTGGTATGATATGGTTATTTAAATATGGAATTTTTGGATTATTTTGTGTTGTATTCAACTATGGCCATAGGGTGATATAAATTAGGAATTAATTATCTCAACTTTATTTACAACCTTGAGATCTTGTAGCTTAAAAATAATGAGATTTCTGGACAATGTCTTCAACTCAGGAAACTGCAAAGCCTGTAGTCGGGAATGCAGTCAAAGAAAATAAATAGAGGGTTCCAAGGGATCAAAATTGCTACCTTTTCATCCCACATAATTTTAGGTTTCAATTCTTGGCCTCTCAATTTTTTTCTCACATTAGGTTTTGAACACAGGAGTCTCGTTCCCCTTTTTTTAGAAGATGAGCATGGAGGCAATTACATATTTGAAGGAGAGAACTGGGTCTAGCGAGCATGCCATAACAACCTATGTTGGCAACAAGTACCAATCCCAACTCCCTACCAATTTTAAGAAGCTGCTATCATCTCAGCTGAGAAATCTTGCCAATTTGGTAAGCTCATAAAGATCAAAGAACTCCTTCAAGCTTTCGGTAAGAAGGTAGAGATGGAAATGCAAAAATGCCTGATAAAAAGGTGATACCTGCAAAGAAAGCATATCCTGCCAAGAGGCTTGTATCTACCTAGGCTATAAATAGGGAAACTTGCCCTAAACTAAAAAGGGAAGTGCCTGCTGCAAAGAAGGCATAGAAATAAGATGATGTAGTTGCATTTCTAACTGCAAATCTGATATTTGAATTGACTAAACTGTAAACATAAATTGATTTTAATTAGAATTGACATCAAGAAGTAGAACTGTGTTGATGTATTTAATTGACAACACCTTTTTTTTATTCTGTTTATGTTTTTATTTACTGTAAATTTTCAATTGAAAATAGACAAAATGTTCACTTTATGGAATTTTAATGTACAACCTCAGTGAGTCTAGCAGTTAAAAATATGTGTTTCCTATTTGAAAGTCATAGGCACAATCTAGAAAAGATAGAATATGAAAAGTTCATTTATGCTACAAACAAAGAATCTTACACATCAATTTAGTGCCTAGCTAAAATATGTTACAATCCAGAAAAGATAGAATATGAAGGGGTCTCTTATGCCATAAACAAAAAATTTTACACATCAATTTAGTGTCTCGCTAAAATATGTTATTCTCATTAAATGATTAAAAAAACAAAATTTTTTTTTATAAATTTCTCTATGAGTAAATAAAGAGGCCTTACAAATAAATAAATCGCAACCATTTTCGTAAATCAAACATCCATTTGAGGTTCCCCTAGCTAAACTGTAACTTTACATTAGATTATGCTTATTATCATATTCACTTCAAGTCCATTTGAATATCAGTTTGCCCAATACAGCACATGGTCAATGCTGCCATGTCTTGCACCTTCAAAAGTAGAACTGCTCGAGGAAGGTTAAGAGAGAGGGTAATCACATCACTGAGGATCATGAAATGAGACAAAGAGAAACAATATTATTAAGAGGATGACGCAAAAGCAAATTGGATATGGAAGTATATGAAGATATCACTAAGACTTTCACACTTAACTTCCAATTCCTATTACCATTTACTTGCCTAATATCATTTCATTCCATGTTCTCTCTTTGACGCATGCTAATGTATTATGTAAACAATTTACACAATGTGACCATTGCTATAGCGCCATAAGTCTATGACACCACACATGATGGTCACAACAATGACAAACATAGCTAAAAACATCCCTTCCCAGGTTCTATCGAAGAAGGTTGATTAAAATTAAAAACCGATTGCTGAGACCATGAATACAGTCCTACACCAAAGAAATGTAAAGATTCCTAGAATAGTTTTCCGAAAAAAAAAGAATAAAAAAATAGCAGATTAGTTTCTAGCAGTTATAGTAACCTAAAAGACTTTAATGAACCAAATTTAGTAGTATAAATCAAACCCTTACATGAGTGCTGGGAAAAGCAGATGTTCGAAGCGTTTCCTGCACTTCACTTGACAAATTCTTTTTCGGCTTGCTCAACATGAATGCAGCTTGATCAAGAATTGCAGCAATAGAAGTTATTCGATACCCATTATCCCAATGTCTGTGAATATGTTCACTTGGATAGAGAAAATCAAGCTCAACAACTTTATTTGGATTTCAATTCAATAAGGAAACAGAAGTGGTGGTTTCTTTTGTTAAGGCAATCATATGAGCTGAACATCAAATAGCTTTTGTGTCCAAAATCATAATTTATCAAATTTAGATACCCTATTTATGAATATCTTTAGATGTCCATAATTTTTATTGTTACTAATGACTTTTCTTTTCCTAACCATTAATAATAAAATCTTAGCAAAAGTTGTACCTTTTGAAAGAATATCAAGAACTCGAACCTTGAAATCCAGCATCTCGCTGTATTGAAATCCCAAGTAGAAAGGGTTGATTCTAGTAACATATTGTGAAGTATTTGGTTGAAGAAGAGTACCAGCATCGGAGGCAAGTTGGCCCCATGATGAAAATCAGAGCCTACTAACTAAAGATATGGACTAAGAAAAGACAAGCTGAAAGCTTGATCTGCTCAATTGCCATCAATGAAAATGTCAATTACTGACTAAAGCCTCATTTTCCATTTTCTTAGAAGATGAGCATGGAGCCGATTACTTCTTTGAAGGATACGACTAGGTCTAGCTGATTATTGCTAGCAGTTCAGCTGAGAAATCTTGCCAAATCTAGCAAGCTCATCAAGGTCAAGAACTCCTTCAAGATTTCAGAGGATCTGAAGAAGCCCGTGAAGCCCAAGTAGGCGAAGCCTGTAGAGGATAAATTCCCAGCCAAGAAGCTCGCAATTAAAACCAAAAAGTATAAAACACTAACCAAAGTAGCCAAGGCTCCTAAAGTCCCAGAGTTGAAGCCTACAACGTCCCGTAAGAAGGTATAGAAGGCAATGCAACAATGCATGATAAGAAGGCGGTACCTGCAAAGAAAGAAAATCCTGCCAAGAGGCTTGCCTCTTCCTAGGCTCTAAAGAGGGTGACTTCTCCTAAACTGAAAAGGACAGTGCCTACCGCAAAGAATTCTTAGAAATAAGATGATGCAGTTTAATTTCTAACTGCAAATCTGATATTTGAATTGAATAAACCGTAAACATAAATTAATTTTAATTAGAATTGGCATCAAGAAGTAGAATTGTGTTGATGTATTTAATGGTGATGAATTGTCACTCAGTCAAGATCAATTGAATGATTCTATCTACCCTCTCCCAAACTCTGTACTATTATTATTATATAAGGTGATTAATGGTTTTATTTGAGATGAAAATAATTGTAATTTTTATTGTAATTTAACATTGATCCTTGTGAAAAAGGATGTTGGTACGCTATGGTTATTTAAACATGGAATTTCTAGATTATTTTGTGTTGAATGATTCTATCTACCCTCTCCCAAACTTTTATTCCATTATTATTATATAAGTTGATTAATGGTTTTACTTGAGATGAAAATAATTGTAATTTTTGTTGTAATTTAACATTGATCCTTGTAAAAAAGGATGTTGGTAGGCTATGGTTATTTAAACATGGAATTTATGGATTATTTTGTGTTGGATTTAGCTATGGCCATAGTGTGATATAAATTAACAATGACTTATCTCAACTTTATTTACAACCTTGAGATCTTGCACCTTATAAATAATGAGATTTTTGGACAATGTCTTTGACTGGAAACTGCAAAGCCTGTAATCAGGAATGCGGCCAAAGAAAATAAGTCGAGGGGTTCCAAGGGATCAAAACGGCTACCTCCTTATCCCACATATTTTTAGGTTTCAATTCTTGGCCTCCAAATTTTTTTCTCACATTAGGTTTTGAACGCAGGAGTCTCATTTCCATTTTTTTTAAGATGAGCACAAAGGTGATTACATCTTTGAAGGAGAGAATCGGGTCTAGCCAGCATGCCATAACAACCTACGTTGGCAACAAGTACCAATCCCAACTCCCTGCCAATTTTAAGAAGCTACTAGCAGTTCAGCTAAGAAATCTTGCCAATATGGCAAGCACATAAAGATTGAGAACTCCTTCAAGCTTTCGGTAAGAAGGTAGAGAAGACAATGCAACAATGCCTAATAAAAAGGTGATACCTGCAAAGAAAGGATATCCTGCCAAGAGGCTTGCCTCTACCTAGGCTATAAATAGGGAAATTTCTCCTAAACTGAAACTAGATCTGGGGTCTTCAAAACTCGTTCAATCTTCACTCAGAGTACAAGTCGATCCATGTGAAAAATGTTCTGGAGTCGAACATGGAAAGACATCGCCTGATTACCAGCCAATGATATAAGCTATTAACAGGTGCGAAAGGAATCACCAATAATGGCAATGACCCTCAAGGTACTACAGTACAATTCGCGTGGGATGAAAAAGGACTTTGCATCGAACACCATGAAAAATATCTCGGTCGAAGGCCATTAATGTAAACCTATCACCGAAAGTGAGAAACTTACCATTGAGGCATGCAAGCTTCAAAGTACTGAAAGGGTTGTTCCTAAGTCAACTTCTTGGATAATGAGTTGATGTCGAGTCGTCGACAAGAAGTGACCCATCGTAGGAGGGCCTTAATAAATCCCACATCAACGACATGGAACGAAGCAAATGATTTTGGAGGTGAAAACAATCTGACGATACAGGGTTCAGGTTGGCGGTCATGAAGGAATGGAGCATGAATGTATTGTAATGGGTGAGACACAAGCGAATTGTCTGAATGACTTCTCTTGAACATATCGATGACACTGACAATGGATTGGTAGCGTTAACCCCAAAGATGGATGGTGTAATGGACCAATGGTGATGACCAGTGAACGGAACAACCCAACCCAACTTGGATGCAGAAGGAAAGTGTCATGTTCAAGAGCGACATGCTACCAATTAAGCTTTTTCAAGTTTTCTTCCCAATTTTCCCCAGTCATTGTTGACCAGTACCTCTATATTTTTGTCAAGCTTGAGGAGGATAACATATGCTTGTTCTATAATCTACCCTTCGAGTGAACCTGTCACTATATTTTAGCGAGCCTAGCGATAGTGAAACTTGTTTTCGTCCATTTGGACGAGTTTGTCGCTATTCGGTTTTAACGAGTTTAACGACAAAGATAACTCAGTCCCTTTCAATTTTAGAGAGTCTGAAAGGAACAGAAAGGAGACTCCAAAGTTTATTTTTCGTCATGTAATCCCTTAAGTCTGAAAAAGTGTAAAATAATATGAAAGGGATTAATTTTTGATAGTTTTAATGAGCCAAACAAGACAAGCGCTTGATCTTTTTGTGTAATAATCCCTCAGGTAAAAAAAGATTAAAATCTAGAGGAGGGATAGCACTTCCGATGACTTTAACAAGCTGGAGAGGCCAATTGCTCGACAACCTTTTCATATTTTACGAGTCAGTTGAAAAGAGCTTAAAAGAGACTCATTTTTGAGGAACGAGTGATGATTTTGGGTAGCAGCTGATTCGAAGTAAGGTTTGGAATTTTCCAATCATGACATTGTCACGAGGATGGCTAATAGAATCACTCTTTGCAGATTTTCCTCGAAGGGGTAAACAATCATATAGGGGTGAATGATCAGCTAAAAACAGAGTGGAGGTGGTGATGAGAACACGACCAAGGCTCAAAAGCTGGCCGGCGATAAGGCATTCATAATGGTTATTTACCGGTTCATTTTTTAATGAGCTTAAACACTGGGGGAAACATTTGCTCATGAATTATGTTTATTTTTTAATGAGCTTGAACTATGTGCTAAAACTGCTCGTGGGGGGTTTATTTTTTAATGAGCTTGAACCCTGCGGTAACACCACTTGCTAGTCATATAATAAGGATGTCTCATTCAAGATGCCATTTTGAAGGGGCTTGCATCTTTTGAAGCTTTGCCCTGGATACTTTCTTTATGCAAGATAGGAAATGACCAGCCTTACGGTTTTGAAGTGTTAGAGGTCCTACAAATTTAAAAAATAAATAGTCTCTCTTGGCTTGCATGCGGAAAGGTTTGCATGCCCCTAGGTATAATGAAAAATTTCCAGGTTACCATGAAAGTTCCCCATGTAGCGGACCGAATGCTTCCTTGGCAATGTCTACCGAAATAGACAAAGGGGAGTGGTGCAGACGCATGCCACCCACATAACTTTAACGAAGGTATCTTATTCCAGCCTAATCCCATTTTCCTTTGAGGATGGATGTGACAGACTAGTCATATATCCCCCGCACAAATCCACTCTATACCCAAGGCTTTCTTGCCGAAACAGACCAGGGTGCATGCCCCCTGGGTTTCAGTCACATCCTCCTGAATCACTCGCGCTCATCAGGTGGACGGACTGGAGATCGATGAGACATTCCTTGTGTGAAAAGACCATTTCAAGATAGCATTTGACTATTTGCGATGTGTGAACTGGGGAATGAAATTTGGTCTACGAGCTTGCCCATTCTGCCTTCGTGCGGAAAGCACATTACTCTAAAGAGTGAGGAGACGATGGCTCCCATGAAATAAATATAGTCGCGTCCAAGGAGTAGATTATAATCCAAGGGTCCTTGAACTACCATCACATTCATGTGAATGGTTTTCCTTCTCAAAGTAATGGGCACATTTTGAAGGATCCCTAAAGGTCGATTGGTTCCTTTGTCGAAGCCTGCCAGATTTCTCATTTCAGGCAAAAGCGATGGCGAACCAAGCGCTTTCCAAGCAGTTGAGGAAAGGATACTCACAGAAGTCCATTCATCAATGATGGTACCAGCCATGACCATTCTGTAAGCTTGTACAATGATTCTGAATGGTACACTAGTTGGTAAACGGGGTCTTCCTAGTAGATTCCAGTCGAAGGAAATGACTAGGTTGCTTGGTGGTGGGACCGAATAGACGGCCGGATATGACTTTGATGAAATTCCTTCCCGCGATAAAGGAATGGGTGGACTGCCCCCAAGTTCATCGGAATCTATGTTTATGAAAAGAATTTGAACGGTGTCGTTCTCTTTCTCTTCAGTGACAGTATCATTCGAAGATGAACTCTCTGAAGGCAAGACCGGGTCAACTGTTGTCTCAACCTTTTGAATTTCATTTAGTATGGATTCAGAGGGTTCATTTTCAATGATAGACGCTTCGGCCAACCACAATGATGGGCTGGCCAGATTTTCAACCAGTGGGGAACTTGGCAAGAGTTTTTTATATCCAGGAGGAAGTCATAGTGGTGAAGTAGGACGGTGATCCAAAAATCTTGTAGCTTCGTCAAGGAAGGAAAAATAGTGGATGACGTGATTGCCTTCACACAATTTACAAGGAAATCAGGGATTCCTTTTTTGTCTAGGTGCTTCACTTTCACTGGTTGATGGTGTGCATTCAACATGATCGTAAGAGGTTGACGCCACCGAATTGTGAAAACGAGGAGACCAGTCCCTTAAGATTTGAGGGATGCAGGGACAATCTCAGTGATAGTGGTCTCCATTGAAAATGACACAAGGAGATTTAGGTTTCGATGGTGCGGTGTGAGGATTTTCGCTAGATGATGCTTGGTTGCCCCCTTTCGATTTTGGTTGCTTTTTCTTCTTTTCATTTTTTTGTTTCCGCTTCTTCTTCTTCTCAGTTACTTGATTTTTAGCTTTATCGGCTTTATCAAGTGAAGAGGAAGGAGGAGAGGGAGAATCTGACGAAGTAGAAGGTTGGGAGGAAACTCTAGTGCCATCTAGTTTCTGACTTGACTGTTCAGGAATTACAGGATTCTAAACGACAGAGGTAGAGAAGAGCCAGACATGCAAACCAATTATCAACCCTGGAAGTGACAAAGTGGCCATATGGGGTGCACCAACATCTCCCCAAGAGGAGAAGGGACTAGAATTTCCTCCAAGGGGAAATCCTTGGTTGGTAGACTCCATTTTATCAACCTAAAGACCAATGGGGGAATTTGTGATGTTATTCTGATTAAAATAAATTTTAGACGCTTTGACACAACTTGTTTTTTCAATTTTAAAGAGTCGAGAAAAAAACAAAAGATGACTCTAGTTGCCTTTGATTTTTATTGAGCCTGAAGTGACAAGCGCTTAGAGGACCTTTTCCTTTAAGGAGTCTGAAAAGGAGAAAAATGGACTTCTCTGGAGATCTAGGCAGAGAGGATTACCAAACCAATCGCAAAACTGTAGAATAATTTTTACGGTACGGCAGTCAATCTTCCTAAATGTTGTGTTTAGTGCATTGCGATCGATAGGGCGGCAAACACGACTTCCTAAGGATAAAGGATGCAACCTATTGTGGTCTCCCAATATATACTCGACGGTGGTCCGTACTGGCACTTGCCATCTCAGAGTGGAGGAATCACCCAACCAACACTGAAAACAACAGTTACCAGGTTTTACGACGCCAGAATATGTCTCTAGCCTAGACCTATAGATGTTGTGCGTTAGGTTCCAAAGCATTGTTAGATTCATTAAATTTATTTTAAGTTGATCTTGCTTAAAAATTTGCCTTTCAAGTTCACCGTGTGATGTGTATACAATTCCTAAAATGTAGTCTAAGATGATAAACAAACGTTTAATCTTCTTTTGGCAATGAAAATCCTAGCTACTAAGGAAAGAAAGTTAAGAATCTTTCAGCAAAGAGCACACACTAAATGCAATGTCCTAAATCAAACCAAGTAGTCGAAATGAAAATGCACATGCATGTATTTGTTTTCAGCCTTCTTAATGTATGAATGATGATAAGAAGGCTATGTGCAAATCTGAATTACTTTTAAAGTGACAATACTCAACAAATTTCTTTTCAAAATGGAGTGAAGGTAAGAGAGACACTTTGCGATTTTGAAATGAAAATTCCTTTTCGACACTTTAAAAAATACTAATTCAAATCATATGCAATAGTAACTGTATAATCAACTATCAAGAATAATGGGATTGTCTTCTAAAACTGAAAAACGACAGCTACGACACTTTCAGATCCAGAAATGACAGTTTGACTATGCTACTTTTCTGCAAAAGAGAACTGAAAATGGCACACAATACATAAAAACACTTACTGTTCTTTGCGCTAAGGAGGCGGAATAATGCAAGAGAAGGGGGTTTTCACAGAGATACACTGACTACAGATAGCAAAACTCCTGAATAGGACTAAAAACAGTGAGAAAAAACCACAATCTGAAGGTAAAGTTAACCTTCCCTGACCATCGCACCTGTTACACAGTGAAACCAGTATGCAGTGCACCTACTGCACTCGGGAAGTGCGATGCATACAGTCTGCCTTGAAGGTAGGGTGCAATGGTACCAGTGCGAGACTTTAAACAAGTTTCCACTCACAGTTTGCAATTCAGTTCAGGGATTTAGGCCGAGTAAGTAATTTTCAGTATATGTAAAACATAGGGGTGATCTAAATAGGTTACTATAGCCACCACGTAGGGCAATTAGACTGTTTTCAGATCAATCGTCTAATTCATAAACAAAACCTGGAGATAGACTGAAGTAGCATTGATCTACTTTGCATTTGTATAAAAAATGCAGTTCGAAGGCTAGCTGGCTTGGCTTCAGGTTCCGTCTGTAAGTTTATAAAAGAAACAAAGATAGATAGGCTAACAAACAATCTAGTCGCTCCCCAGCGGAGTCGCCATTTTGCTACTGGGAATAGTGTCCACTCGGATGCTACTATTCCCACTAAGACTGGTAGCTATCTTAGAAACAAACAAGTAAAGTCTACTTTTGTTTTCCTTTATGAAAATAGAAAAGAGGGGGACCAAGGGGACCAACCTTAGTCTTGCGCTTGATTTCCTCTCCTTCCTGATAGAGCTTCACTGCTTCTTCGTCTGCCCAGCTTCAAAGAGCACCTATGGAATCATAGCAACATACTACTATCAAAGAACAAAGATTTATGTTCATAAATAACACAGGACCATATGTGTGTTAACCATACAAATGCATATATAAACAAGTACACAAGAATATGGAGAAAAACTAGAATAGCTTTATTAAGATGAAAAGTAGCAAGAGGATTACAACCATATGTTCTGACCCAACATCATCCTCTAGCTAGAAAGCCCTTCTTCACCTCAAGCAAAGCTTAGATCACCCAACACTATGAATTTACACCAGAAAACCAACAACACTTCTCTATAAGATACAAAATTCCAGCCCATGGATCTCTGTGATGAGGGATCCATATATAGATGATTACAGAGAGGTGAGTCATCTTCTGGGATCTTGATTAGTGTCCTCTCTCTGATAGTTCCTGCTTCCACTTGGAGAATGATGATCTCTTACTCATCCCTGGTCGAAAACAGAGAGGCAAGTGTCAGAGGGGAAGCTTCTGGAAGATTCCATGATCTTCCACCTCGCATTTGTCCCTGCCATTTGTCCATTCCTGACCATCGCACCCTACAAAGGAGCAATTCAGTATGCATCGCACCTTGTACACTG
>APFE031181932.1:357578-379838 GCA_000404065.3 Pinus taeda
TAAACCGTAAACATAAATTAATTTTAATTAGAATTGGCATCAAGAAGTAGAATTGTGTTGATGTATTTAATGGTGATGAATTGTCACTCAGTCAAGATCAATTGAATGATTCTATCTACCCTCTCCCAAACTCTGTACTATTATTATTATATAAGGTGATTAATGGTTTTATTTGAGATGAAAATAATTGTAATTTTTATTGTAATTTAACATTGATCCTTGTGAAAAAGGATGTTGGTACGCTATGGTTATTTAAACATGGAATTTCTAGATTATTTTGTGTTGAATGATTCTATCTACCCTCTCCCAAACTTTTATTCCATTATTATTATATAAGTTGATTAATGGTTTTACTTGAGATGAAAATAATTGTAATTTTTGTTGTAATTTAACATTGATCCTTGTAAAAAAGGATGTTGGTAGGCTATGGTTATTTAAACATGGAATTTATGGATTATTTTGTGTTGGATTTAGCTATGGCCATAGTGTGATATAAATTAACAATGACTTATCTCAACTTTATTTACAACCTTGAGATCTTGCACCTTATAAATAATGAGATTTTTGGACAATGTCTTTGACTGGAAACTGCAAAGCCTGTAATCAGGAATGCGGCCAAAGAAAATAAGTCGAGGGGTTCCAAGGGATCAAAACGGCTACCTCCTTATCCCACATATTTTTAGGTTTCAATTCTTGGCCTCCAAATTTTTTTCTCACATTAGGTTTTGAACGCAGGAGTCTCATTTCCATTTTTTTTAAGATGAGCACAAAGGTGATTACATCTTTGAAGGAGAGAATCGGGTCTAGCCAGCATGCCATAACAACCTACGTTGGCAACAAGTACCAATCCCAACTCCCTGCCAATTTTAAGAAGCTACTAGCAGTTCAGCTAAGAAATCTTGCCAATATGGCAAGCACATAAAGATTGAGAACTCCTTCAAGCTTTCGGTAAGAAGGTAGAGAAGACAATGCAACAATGCCTAATAAAAAGGTGATACCTGCAAAGAAAGGATATCCTGCCAAGAGGCTTGCCTCTACCTAGGCTATAAATAGGGAAATTTCTCCTAAACTGAAACTAGATCTGGGGTCTTCAAAACTCGTTCAATCTTCACTCAGAGTACAAGTCGATCCATGTGAAAAATGTTCTGGAGTCGAACATGGAAAGACATCGCCTGATTACCAGCCAATGATATAAGCTATTAACAGGTGCGAAAGGAATCACCAATAATGGCAATGACCCTCAAGGTACTACAGTACAATTCGCGTGGGATGAAAAAGGACTTTGCATCGAACACCATGAAAAATATCTCGGTCGAAGGCCATTAATGTAAACCTATCACCGAAAGTGAGAAACTTACCATTGAGGCATGCAAGCTTCAAAGTACTGAAAGGGTTGTTCCTAAGTCAACTTCTTGGATAATGAGTTGATGTCGAGTCGTCGACAAGAAGTGACCCATCGTAGGAGGGCCTTAATAAATCCCACATCAACGACATGGAACGAAGCAAATGATTTTGGAGGTGAAAACAATCTGACGATACAGGGTTCAGGTTGGCGGTCATGAAGGAATGGAGCATGAATGTATTGTAATGGGTGAGACACAAGCGAATTGTCTGAATGACTTCTCTTGAACATATCGATGACACTGACAATGGATTGGTAGCGTTAACCCCAAAGATGGATGGTGTAATGGACCAATGGTGATGACCAGTGAACGGAACAACCCAACCCAACTTGGATGCAGAAGGAAAGTGTCATGTTCAAGAGCGACATGCTACCAATTAAGCTTTTTCAAGTTTTCTTCCCAATTTTCCCCAGTCATTGTTGACCAGTACCTCTATATTTTTGTCAAGCTTGAGGAGGATAACATATGCTTGTTCTATAATCTACCCTTCGAGTGAACCTGTCACTATATTTTAGCGAGCCTAGCGATAGTGAAACTTGTTTTCGTCCATTTGGACGAGTTTGTCGCTATTCGGTTTTAACGAGTTTAACGACAAAGATAACTCAGTCCCTTTCAATTTTAGAGAGTCTGAAAGGAACAGAAAGGAGACTCCAAAGTTTATTTTTCGTCATGTAATCCCTTAAGTCTGAAAAAGTGTAAAATAATATGAAAGGGATTAATTTTTGATAGTTTTAATGAGCCAAACAAGACAAGCGCTTGATCTTTTTGTGTAATAATCCCTCAGGTAAAAAAAGATTAAAATCTAGAGGAGGGATAGCACTTCCGATGACTTTAACAAGCTGGAGAGGCCAATTGCTCGACAACCTTTTCATATTTTACGAGTCAGTTGAAAAGAGCTTAAAAGAGACTCATTTTTGAGGAACGAGTGATGATTTTGGGTAGCAGCTGATTCGAAGTAAGGTTTGGAATTTTCCAATCATGACATTGTCACGAGGATGGCTAATAGAATCACTCTTTGCAGATTTTCCTCGAAGGGGTAAACAATCATATAGGGGTGAATGATCAGCTAAAAACAGAGTGGAGGTGGTGATGAGAACACGACCAAGGCTCAAAAGCTGGCCGGCGATAAGGCATTCATAATGGTTATTTACCGGTTCATTTTTTAATGAGCTTAAACACTGGGGGAAACATTTGCTCATGAATTATGTTTATTTTTTAATGAGCTTGAACTATGTGCTAAAACTGCTCGTGGGGGGTTTATTTTTTAATGAGCTTGAACCCTGCGGTAACACCACTTGCTAGTCATATAATAAGGATGTCTCATTCAAGATGCCATTTTGAAGGGGCTTGCATCTTTTGAAGCTTTGCCCTGGATACTTTCTTTATGCAAGATAGGAAATGACCAGCCTTACGGTTTTGAAGTGTTAGAGGTCCTACAAATTTAAAAAATAAATAGTCTCTCTTGGCTTGCATGCGGAAAGGTTTGCATGCCCCTAGGTATAATGAAAAATTTCCAGGTTACCATGAAAGTTCCCCATGTAGCGGACCGAATGCTTCCTTGGCAATGTCTACCGAAATAGACAAAGGGGAGTGGTGCAGACGCATGCCACCCACATAACTTTAACGAAGGTATCTTATTCCAGCCTAATCCCATTTTCCTTTGAGGATGGATGTGACAGACTAGTCATATATCCCCCGCACAAATCCACTCTATACCCAAGGCTTTCTTGCCGAAACAGACCAGGGTGCATGCCCCCTGGGTTTCAGTCACATCCTCCTGAATCACTCGCGCTCATCAGGTGGACGGACTGGAGATCGATGAGACATTCCTTGTGTGAAAAGACCATTTCAAGATAGCATTTGACTATTTGCGATGTGTGAACTGGGGAATGAAATTTGGTCTACGAGCTTGCCCATTCTGCCTTCGTGCGGAAAGCACATTACTCTAAAGAGTGAGGAGACGATGGCTCCCATGAAATAAATATAGTCGCGTCCAAGGAGTAGATTATAATCCAAGGGTCCTTGAACTACCATCACATTCATGTGAACGGTTTCTTCTCAAAGTAAAGGGGCACATTTGGAAGGATCCCTAAGGTCAACTGGTTCCTTTGTCGAAGCCTGTCAGATTTCTCATTTCAGGCAAAAGCGATGGCGAACCAAGCGCTTTCCAAGCAGTTGAGGAAAGGATACTCACAGAAGCCCCTTCATCAATGATGGTACCAGCCATGACCATTATGTAAGCTTGTACAACGATTCTGAATGGTACACTAGCTGGTAAACAGGGTTTTCCTAGTAGATTCCAGTCGAAGGAAATGACTAGGTTGCTTGGAGGTGGGACCGAATAGATGGTCGGGTAGGACTTTGATGAACTTCCTTCCTACGATAAAGGAATGGGTGGACTGCCCCCAAGTTCATTAGGGTCTGTGTTTACGTAAAGAATTTGAATGGTGTCGTTCTCATTCTCTTTAGTGACGATATCATTCGAAGATGAACACTCTGAAGGCAAGGTATCATTCGACCTTTTGAATTTCGTCTGGTATGGATTCAGAGGGTTCATTTTCAATGATAGACGCTTTGTTCGACCACAATGACGGGCCAACTAGATTTTCAACCAGTGGTGGACTTGGCAAGAGTTTTTTATATCTAGGAGGGAGTCGTAGCAGTGAAGCAAGACGGTCATCCAAAACTCTTTTAGCTTCGTCAAGGAAGGGACAACGGTGGACGGCGTGATTTCCTTCACACAATTTACAAGGAAATCTGGGATTCCTTTTCTGTCCAGGTGCTTCACTTTCACTGGTTGATGGTGTGCATTCAACATGATCATCAGAGGTTGACGCCATCGGATTGTGCAAACGAGGAGACCAGTCCCTTAAGATCCGCGGGATGCAGGGACAATCTCAGTGATAATGGTCTCCATTGCAAATGACACAAGGAGATTTAGGTTTAGACTGTGCGGTGTGAGGATTTTCGCTAGATGACGCTTGGTTGCCCCCTTTCGATTTTGGTTCCTTTTTCTTCTTTTCCTTTTTCTCTTTCTGCTTCTTCTTCTTCTCAGTTACTTGATTTTTAGCTTTATCAGCCTTATCAAGCGAGGAGGAAGGAGGAGAGGGAGAATTAGACGAAGTAGAAGGTTGGGAGGCAACTGTAGTGTCATCTAGTTGTTGACATGACTATTCAGGAATTACGGGATTCTGAACGACAGAGGTAGAGAAGAGCCAGACATGCAAACCTATTGTCAACCCTGGAAGTGACAATGTGGCCATATGGGGTGCACCAACATCTCCTCAAGAGGAGAAGGGACTAGGATATCCTCCAAGGGGAAATCCTTGGTTGGTAGACTCCATTTTCTCAACCTAAAGATCAACGAGGCAATTCATGATGTTATTCCGATTAAAATAAATTTTAT
Source organism: Pinus taeda (assembly GCA_000404065.3). Taxonomy (NCBI): domain Eukaryota; kingdom Viridiplantae; phylum Streptophyta; class Pinopsida; order Pinales; family Pinaceae; genus Pinus; species Pinus taeda. The sequence continues at coordinate 362,388 of APFE031181932.1, forward strand.
ATGCTTTAACACAACTTGTTTTTTCAATTTTAAAGAGTTGAGAAGAAAAAGGATGATTCTAGTCGCCTTCGATTTTTATTGAGCCTGAACTGACAAGTGCTTAGAGGACGTTTTCTTTTAAGGAGTCTGAAAAGGAGAAAAATGGACTTCTCTGGAGATCTACGCAGAGGGGCTTACCAAACCAATCACAAAAATGCAGAATACTTTTTATGGTACGACAGTCAATCTTCCCAAATGATGTTTTTAGTGCATTGTGATCGATAGGGTGGAAAACATGGCTGCTTAAGGATAAAGGATGCAGCGTATTGTGGGCTCCCAAAATATACTCGACGGTACATGGGAGCACAAGTCCATACTAGCACTTGCCATCTCAGAGTGGAGGAATCACCCAACCAACAATGAAAACAACAGTTACCAGGTTTTACAACGCCAGAATACATCTCTAGCCTAGACCTCTAGATGTTGTGTGTTAGGTTCCAAAGCGTTGTTAGATTCATTAGAATTATTTTAAGTTGATCTTGCTTAAAAATTTGCCTTTTAGGTTCACCGTGTGATATGTATACAATTCCTAAAATGCAGTCTAATATGATAAACAAATGTTTAATCTTCTTTAGGCAATGAAAATCCTAGCTACTAAGGAAAGAAAGTTAAGAATCTTTTAGCAAAGAGCACAGAGCACACGTTAAATGCACCATCCTAAATCAAACCAAGTAGTCTAAATGCAAATTCACATGCATGTATTTGTTTTCAGCCTTCTTAATGTATGAATGATGATAAGAAAGCTAAGTGCAAATATGAATTATTTTCAAAGCGACAATACTCAACAAATTTATTTTCAAAATGAAGTGAAGGTAAGAGAGACACTTTGCGATTTTCGAAATGAAAGTTGCTTTTCGACACTTTAAAAAATATTAATTCAAATCATATGCAACAGTAACTGTATAATCGACTATCAAGAATAATGGGATTCTCTTCTATGACTGAAAATGACACCTACAACACTTTCAGATCAAGAAACGACAGTTCGACTATGCTACTTCTTTGCAAAAGAGAACTGAAAATGGGGCACAATACATAAAAACACTTACATTTCTTTGCACTATGGAGGCGGAATAATGTAAGAGAAGGGGGTTTTCATAGAGATACACTGACCACAGACAACAAAACTCCTGAATAGGACTGAAAATAGTGAGGAAAAACCAAAGTCTGAAGGTAAAGTTAACCTTCCCTGACCGTCGCACCTGTCACACAATGAATTCAGTATGCAATGCACCTACTGCACTCGGGAAGTGCGATGCATATAGATTGCCTTCAAGGCAGGGTGTGATGGTACCAATGTGAGACTTTGAACGAGTTTTTACTCACAATTTGCAATTCAGTTCAGGGATTTAGGCCGAGTAAGTGATGTTCAATATATGTAAATCACAGGGTTGATCTAAGGAGGTTACTAGAGCCACCACTTAGCGAAATTAGACTGTTTGCAGATCAATTGTTTAATTCATAAACAAAACCCAGAGATAGACTGAAGCAACATTGATCTACTTTGAATTTGTATAACAAATGCAGTTTGAAGGCTAGCTGGCTTGGCTTTAGGCTCTGTCTGTAAGTTTATAAAAGAAACAAAGATATGCTAACAAACAATCTAGTCGCTCCCCAGTGGAGTCGCCATTTTGTTACCGGGAATAGTGTCCACTTGAATGCTGCTATCCCCACTAAGACTGGTAGCGATCTTAGAAACAAACACGTAAAGTCTACTTTCATTTTCCTTTATGAAAATAGCTAAGATTGGAATCAAGTAGACTAACCTTAGTCTTGCGCTTGATTTCCTTGTTTGATTCCTCTCTTTCCTGATAGAGCTTTGTCGCTTCTTCTTCATTTGCCCAGCTTCAAAGATCACCTATGGAATCACAAAAATATACTACTATCGAAGAACAAAGATCTATATTCCTAAATAACACAGGACCAGACATGTGTTAACCATACAAATGCATATATAAGTAAACATACAAGAATATGGAGGAAAACATGAATATCTTTATTAAGATGAAAAGTAACAAGAGGATTACAACCATATTTTCTGACATAGCATCATCCTATAGCAAGAAATCCCTTCTTCACCTCAAGTAAAGCTTAGATCACCCAACACTATAAATATACACCAGAAAACCAACAACACTTCTCTACAAGATACAAGATTCCAGCCTCTGGATCTCTGTGATGAGGGATCCATATATAGATGATTGTAGGGAGGTGAGTCATCTTCTGGGATCTTGATTAGTGTATTCTCTCTGATATTTCTTGCTTCCACTTGGAGAATGATTATCTCTTACTCATCCCTGGTCGAAAACAGAAAGGAAAGTGTCATAGGGGAAGCTTCTGGAAGATTCCATGATCTTCCACCTCGCAATTTGTCCCTACCATTTGTCCATTCCTGACCATCGCACCCTACAGAGGGGCCATTCAGTATGCATCACACCCTGTACACTAGGAAGGTGATATGCATCACACCCTGTACACTGAAAGGCATATGCATCGCACCCTATGCACTGGTTTAGTATGGCCCAGTTTTGCCCATTTATGAGCAGGTTTTAGTGGAGAACTTCTGGGAGATGATGTAATCAGCTGACCTTGTTCCTTTAGGTAGTGAAGCAACACTTTTAGGGACTTAGGAGCCCTCAGTTTATTGACATTTATGATTGGGGTTGAAGTGCCCAAAAATGTCTATAACAACTTGGATAGAGAAAATCAAGCTCAACAACTTTACTTGGATTTCAATTCAATAAGGAAACAGAAGTGTTGGTTGCTTCCGCCATGAACTTGTTAAGCAGGCCTTTATCTTCAACATGTTCCTAGCAGTTACCATCATGGTTCTATTATTTCATTTAGGCACCCCATTTTATTGAGGCATATATGGAAGAGTCGACTACTTTTTATGCCTTGGTGCTTTGGTGATCTTTAAAAATTATCTTGAAACATATTCCACTATCACTTATCCTAAGACTCTTCATCTTTTTGTCACTGAACTTTTCAGCTTGCATGGCCAATGCAACCTGAACTTCTGTGAAGAATAAAAATAATGCTATCTAATTTTTCAGAACAAAAAGATCACCTGATTTGAAAACCCTGCATTCCTTCACATAACCACACCCCATTGATTTCTAGCAGTTGCCATTGATGTCACATAAAATCCCTCTTTCGATTTCCTAATAATCCATTTAAATGGAATAAAAATGCTCACTTTATATGATTGTTGTTTATAGAGTGTACCTAAGAAAAATCGGTGCATCATCAAATCAGTACAAAGAAGTTTAGTAAACACTCAAAAGCCTCAGCGTTAAGAGTATTTCCTAGAAGCACAAACATTATCGATATTACTCCAACAGTCCAGAGTAACAATTAATACCCCAACGGCAACAACATGGGTTCCTTTATTTTAGGAACTACTATGGCTAAATCAAACTCTAGCAAACATTTATGCAAGCTTTTATACTCTTTAACTTCGATATATCTAGCTTCTAGAATATAGACTCTTAAACTTAAAAATATTAATGGCGCGGAGATATAATTTTAAGGTATTAGGACCATTTTTTTCGATGCATGCATTTCACTTCAACAATGTTCCCTGCTATGTTCAGGTTGTTTAGAAGTTAGAATGTTGTATAGGTTCTATCAAAGAAAGGTTGTTTAAAATTAAAAATCGATCATTGAGACCATGAATACAGTCCTACACCAAAGAAATGTAAAGATTCCTAGACCACTTTTCCCGCAAATTAAGAATAAAAAAATAGCAGATCCAACAGTTATAGTAACCTAAAAGACTTTGATGAATCAAATCTAGTAGTATAAATCAAACCCTTACATGATTGCTGGGAAAGGCAGATGCTCGAAGCATTTCCTATACTTCACTTGACAAATTCCTTTTCAGCTTGCTCAAGATTAATGCAACTTGATCAAGAGTTGCGACAATAGAAGTTATTCGATACCCACTGTCCCAACGTTTGTGAATATCTTCACTTGGATAGAGAAATGAAGCTCAACATCCTGAACAGGTGCAACTAGTAGTTAATGAGAAATAATGGTTTAATAAAGAGATAAAGGTTATAAAGCAAATAGCATGGCAAATGAAACCTGAACTTTTGTGAAGAATAAAAATACACAAACTATTTCGAAAATTACGAAGCAATTTTAGTATAAAACTCAATACAAGATCCCTTTATTGGGGTTTGTAGACAAACAAGGGTTAACAAATATGGGATGCATGGCCTACATTTTTGATCTGGGAAACCTTACGATGCAATCCATCAATCTCTTCGTCCAGGTCCCCATGAATGGGATCTACCCTCAATTGCAATTGTTCGCTCTGGTGATTCGATCTATTGCTCAGCCCCTCTCTGCAAAAATAAATCAATATCACAGTATGCATATCTCCATGAAATGGATAAAATAGCAACGAGAATGCTCAATTGATGGAAAGGTACCTTGATCAGAAGGGCCCTGAAGCATAAGTAGAATTATGTCTATGCACAGATGCCATCAACAAAAGGTTGATGCAGCAGTTTGAAAAGAAAATTGTATGGGTTTCCAAAACGAGACTATGGAAGGAATGCCACCATAAAAATCAAACTCCCAATAGTTTTGAGGGGTATGTTTCAGAGAAGGGTCAACTGTTCTCTGCAAAAATTAATCAATATCACTGTACACATATCTAAAATATCAACAGTTGTTCTCAATTGACGGAATGGTACCTTGATCGAAAGGCCCTGAAGCATAGGCAAAATGCACGGATGCCATAAACAAAAAACTGATGCAACAAAAAAAAATTGACGCAGCCAAATCTAGAAGACACCCACAAGTTCAATATTTTTTGACTGATCCACGATGCTCCACATGGCTAAGGCCTACACAGTGGCCAGTGGATTCAAGCAAGATCCTCGACTTGACAACACAAGTCCTGACCACTACCATGTGAAATGGAATAATGTTTCAGAAAACCTACCGAAGTTGGAAAAGGTAAGACAAGTATAGTTTCAGTTATAATGAGAACTTTAATCTAATGGTGGAAAAAATTTTAATCATCTAACATCAAATCAGAGAGACCATAATGAGACACGTAACCCAAGAGGAGAGTTGATTTCAAAGGGGAACGCCTTACAGCGTAATTATTTTATAAATATTGTAAAGTGTATATTCGTTAATTATTTAATTTATATTATATATTTTATATTAAAATAATTAAAAATTATACTTCAAATTTTTTACTCACATATCTAATACATATGACTTTTATATATATATATATATATTTATATTTATATAATTTATTTTATTTAGAATATTTATTTATTTGACAAAAATTATATATATTTTGGATGGATTCTATATATAAAATTAATTTTATTATAAATTATTTTCAATATTACATATATAATTTTTATTATTAATATTTAAAATCTTTTTTTTTTCTCGGTAAAAGCTATTTCTATTAATTGGTAAACATGATAATATTACATGAGGGAGTGGCTACAGGAGCCCGCACTTCAAATACTTTACAAAATTTCCCCATTACAGAAGAGCTGGGGAATCTCACCAAAACTAACAGCCAGTTCAACAAAACGAACAGCCAAATCAATTGGCGTTACAAACAAACTGAGAGAGAAAGAACTGAAGATAAGCATATGACCCGAGCTAAGAACCCTGGACCGAGACCCGAACAAACGCAATGGCAAGTAGAAACTCAAAACTGGGCATTGCTTCCAAAGCAGCTTCCCAAGAACCAAAAAGAGCGACCTCAAGAACCACCTGTTCATTTTTCCTCTTCCCCCTGCGTCTCCTCAGCCTGCTGACACGCGTCGTCTTGACTGAGCACTTCTTTTTCGTCCAACATGTTGCCCTCTTGAGTCCTGTCGGTGGTGCCAACGTCGGGATCCAAAATTAAATTGACACAGTCAACCAGGGGAGGAATTAGGGGAGGCGAATCAACCTGGATGATTGGTTCAGCTTCCTTCTTGGCAGCCATGGCAATTTTGGCAGAAGAACGCTCACTGCTGTGGGAGGAATTGGGGTCAATGCAGGAGATAGGAGGCACCTGGTTAATTTCCTCAGACATTAGGATGGTTATCTGGGTTGAAATCAGAGGGCGGTTCAGATTGCTTTGAAATTTAAAATGCGTGGATTGAAAGGCACTGTTTGGAATCAGATGGCGAGTGGGATTACTGGCAGGAGGGTCCTCAGGGGAGGAGGTGAGGTTAATGGTAGTGAGCAGTGGGGTGGGTTGAGGGCGAGCGGAGGGACATTTACTGCTACCAGGTCTTTCCCCAGAGCGAGAGCGTTTCCCTGTTTGTTTCATGATGCTAACTATAATTGAAACCTTAACCAAACCAGTGCAGAACTCAATATTATACCTCAGAGAGACCGAGGGCACCGAACCGAATTGAAAAGCAGAACAAAACACAATTGCAACTTGAAGCTGAGAGACAGAGCCAGTGTAGCGAATATAACAGCGAATGGACCACTTACCCCAGGCCGCCGAAGGAGTTCCAGAGCGTAGAACGCAGGTCGAGTGAAAGGGCTGCAAATTCGATCTAGAACCAGCTCGAATTTTCCCTCTGAGGCCAGACTCCCTCTCGGCTTCACGCTCAATTCTCAGAACGAACCGAACAGCATAATCCTTAACCAACTGCATAGTGGAATGATCACCGGGTGTCTCCAGGTAAATAACACTCCGCAGATTGCATTGGGCTTCGACCTCCATTAATGGCACTATCCTGCACCATCCCTTGTCCATTAAAACATTCTCCCCACCTCCGTTCGTTGCCTAGGGCTCCACGCTGTAGATCAGGTGGCGACACTGTGGGAATTAACTCTGCATGAATGCCATTTAAGGCAGGAAGATCAGCCGGATCCGGGAATTAATATTTAAAATGTTACATGTTAATTTTATATTAAAAAAATAATAAGATATGATTCCTTCTAAAGAATCTAATTAGAGAAAATTATACCTTATTATTTTCTAATATGAAATTGACATGTAGCATTTTAAATTTCTCTCTAAAACATTATATATATATTATATATATATATATAATATATATATATATATATATATTATATATATATATATAATTCTTATTGATGACGTTGATTGTGGTAGTGGTGGTTAACGTCCACTGAGACTAAACTTTGGTCTATCAGACCTAAAAAAAAAAGAATTATTTAGTTTGATTTAAGACTTTATTCCTATGCTCAAAAAACTTGGAGAGAAGCCTCCGGAGCTCAGTAATTTTGACAACATAAAAAGGTAGGAAGGTCAGTATTGCAACAAAGATAATGTAGGTCATTATTGCAACAAATATTTTGAAATTGAGATCTTCTCACTATACATATATAATGAGCATTTATTTGCTGAATTTAGGCTTATGTGATCCATATCAAGTTTATATAGAAGATTTTTCGGTGAAAATCACATCATAATTCATTTGTCCACAAGTTTCAAACCAACCAATGTGGTTCATTGTCAAGACAAGTTGAAGAACCAGATTATGGCTACAGGGTAAATAGAGAGAAGATAATTCAACAACTATATTTGACTAGGAAACGTTCATTTGTAACCATTTGTATAAATATATTAGTTTACATAGTTTTAATAATAACAAAAAATCTCTATTGATTTATACAAACAATTACAAATGGAAATAAATATAACAAAAATAACTTATTAATTATTTAACTAATTATTTTCCCATCCCCTCATCCAATCCAAGTCCAATATAGTAGTTTACATAGTTTTAATAATGATAAAAAAGGTCTATTGATTTATACAAACAATTACAAATGGAAATAAATATAACAGAAATAACTTATTAATTATTTAACTAATTATTTTCCCATCCTTGGTCCAGTCCAGTTACCCGGTCGAATATAGTGGTTTCCTAGTCAAATATAGTCGTTTCCCGATCAAATATAGCCATTGAATGGTGTGCTCTCTATTGAACTTGTAGCCATATTCTCGTTCTTCAACTTGTCCTCACGATTAAACACACTGGCGGTCAAATATAATCGTTTCCTAGTCAAATATAATTGTTAAATGATAACCTGTAGCCATAATCTCATTCTTCAACCTATCCTCACGATTAACCACATTGCCGGTCAAATATAGTCATTTCCTGGTCAAATATAATTGTTAAATGATCTGTTGTCTATTTAACTTGTAGCCATAATCTAGTTCTTCAACTTGTCCTGATGATGAACCACACTGGTTGGTTCGAAACGCATGAACAAATGAATTACAATGTGATTTTCACTGAAAATCTTCTCTATAAACAATATTAATTTTTTTTGTTATTAATATTTTCGAAATGTTATATATCAACTCCATGTTAAGAATGCAATAAAGTATACATATTTCTTACCATGAAAGTGAAAATATAATAATTTTTTTAATTTAAATTACTTGGTGTTTCTTTATATAAATTTGATATAAAATTATGTTATTTAATATCAACATGGAAATACTTTTTTTATGACTAACACTAAACTATTTTTTTCTTATTAATATAATTTTATTTTTAAGTATCACATACCAACTAAAATAAAATATATTACATATTATGTAATATCAATTATATTATTTTGCCATGATATTTGTCAAGTCCATATTAAGTAGTGAAGGAACTACTAATATTTTTAATATTAAAAAGTATATCATTCCTTCTTTATTTGAATGACTTTATTATGGTGGAAATGAAGTATTTATTTATGGTAAACATCATATTTTTTATATTAAATATTTTTAAATTGTTAGTATAAGTATTATTTATCATTTTTCAAATATTACTTTATATAATATCTCCCTCCACTTAGACCCTATGAGAACTTCTTCATACGTAGGACCTCTGGGTAAGTCTCCAAGTCCACATTTAATAATTCACATCTTTAGCATTCTTGCTTGACTACCTCTTGTTGATTTTCTTGTTGTACATTGTTGAGGATGTCAACCCTTACATTAGGGAACTTTTCTTGCCAAAAGAATTAGTGACTTCATTGGGGAATACCATCAAGCATTTACAAGAAGGGTTGTAATTATTTTATATGGGTTTTTGGTTTACTGTTTCTTGTTGTTTCTAGCCTTGTTGACTCTTAGGTAGTGTGGTCAATTAGCTTGATATTTTGGATAAGGATTGTATTTTATTTTTTCCCTAGTTTTCCACTTATACGAACTCTTTTTTATATACCTAGGCATATATACATGTTTTATTCCAACTAAACTCACATATACACTAGTTTCTTTAGAAAGAGTCACATATATACGTGTTTCGGGAACTACAAAGTCGCTTACAAATTGAAAAAATTGTTTTTTTTTCATTTTTGGTTCTTTCTAAGGGTTTGGCCATGTTTGCTTGTGTTTTTCATGTTTGAATAAGGCTTGAAATCATTTTTTTAGCATCTGTTGTCGATTCTTTCCATCTCTTTGGTGAAAGCCCTATGTCAACCTAGGGTTTGTGGTTTTTGAAGCTTTTTATAATTAGAATTAGGTTTTAGACTTCCTTTAGGAAGTGTTTGACTATTCTATGCTATTAGGACAATTGGTTTCTCTTGCAACTTGCTTATAATCCATTTTTCTTGATTAATTCTTTTACATTCTTGAATTTGGTTTGTTTTCTATTTTCATTAGTTGTCTTAGAAAGTTATTTGCAATTCTTGAGTTAATGAGAAGATTTAGTTCTTTGAAATATTTCTCATTTCTAGAATTTCCTGTATCTTCTTGACCAAATCACTTGAGTTCTTTTTGTCTCTTATTCACATTAGTCTTTCAATTTTTGGGATTATTGATGACTAGTGACATTTGAGTCTCTTTCTTGTTGTTGGTTTTGAATCTGATACTCACATTTGCTTTATAAAACATGTAGTCCTTAAGTGCTTTGAAGAAAAAGAAAAACATATGTTTTGAGTTTATTTTCTTTTATTTTTTGACTTTTGAATCTTTTACGAAGGTATGAATTCTTGTTTTAGGGCTATTTTTTTTTTCATTAGAAGTGTTTCTATCTTGGGCTTTTCTTCTTGTTTCTTGATTAATCGACTTTTCCTTTTGAATTCACCTTTTACTTGTTTGTGAGATTTACTTGAATCTTGTATTTACATTTAGTGTGCATTAGCGTAAGCTGCATTGTAGACATCATTTAGTTTTTTATTAGATGATTGAATGTATGAGTGCATAAAAAGAAAAGAAATGGAGTTTTGATTTATTAGTTTTCTTGTAGAACCTATATAGAAATGACTTTCATTGAAGAAAAATAAGTTGCACTTGCATGTAGCCTAGTTCTATATTGATTTGTTTTGCATCATAACACCATTAGTTGCACTTCCATTACCTTTTGAACTAAATAAAAACCACTTAAAATAAGCACTTAATTAAAATAAAATAGACTTTTATTTTTGTCGTAGATACATCAACTACTCTAGGACATTAGGTCCTTGGAATAAGTGGGTGGAGAGTAAACTCTCCAAGGCCACTTGAGCTGAAAGTATAGAAGTTTACTAAATAATGTAAATATAGTCTTGTTAAGCTATCTAGGAAAGATATTATACAACATGAGTTAAGCACACGAATGTGTGAAGATAAGGAAAGAGAGATGTCCCCTCTCCTACTTGTTAGATCACACGCCCACCACTATTCCGCCTTATTTACGATTATGAACATGTGACCTTAGTTGCCTTTCCTAGGGACCACACAAGTGACTGTAGGGGGGAATTCCCATGGTACCTGAGACAGACATTGCATCAATTTCATAGTACTTCTGGAGGGTTCCCTTATGAATCTTCAGTACTTGCACCAACAAAGGCCATTTTTTTGAGGCCAATGTAACTATTTCTGATATATTTGTTGGTAGGATTGGGCCCTCATCATCACAGACTACCTTCAAGAGATTGTTATCTTCACTTTATTTTATTTTTGTGTCTGGTCCTAATCACCTAGAGCATAAATACCTGAAAGGTGTTTCCTTGGTTGTATCTTTAGGATGTTTTTAGTGAGTGCTTTGAGATACTAGCTTGCCATAGGAATTTTGAGTCTTAAATTTATTTTAATATATAAAATTGGTTGACCGATTAGTTCATCGATCTAGGAGGATTCATGGACTTTCACCTGCGTGTGCTGAGACTCCACCTAGAAGGCGTAGCATTAATTTTGTTGGTGCTTTTCAACCAATGTTAGTGAACACAATGAAGATATATCCTTCTTCGAGGGCTCTAATTTCTCAATATGAACCTACTATACTCCATAGTCCATATAGTAACGCTTCAGTGGTTGCTAGAGTACTCTTTTAGTCGAAAGAAGAAGTGGAAATCAAAGATGCTTTAGAGCCACCTGTGACTCATATAGAACCTCTTCCTTCTCATCTTCCTTACGTTGTTTCATACGTAGTTACTCAGAATCATAAGCTGGATAATCCTATTCACTCTCCTTCTTTCTTCTTAATGGCCAATCTTAGTGGATTTTTCGATACTATTGTTGTACATACTCCTTCCTTGGTTTTAGGAGGAGAAGCTATTCCAATATCTACTATTGCACCTAGTACGGTAGTTGTTGGCACTACCTCCATCTCGATTCCAGGTAGGGACAACCAACCTTTAGCTCCTGAAAAGAGAGATTATTATTTCAGGATGCCATCTAGTGGCATTCCCTCTGTATCTTCTACTTTACCCTTGCTTCTAAATCTATGACTTAGATGGAAACTAGTTATGTACCTTTTCATTGGAAGTGGACATGTTCATCCTTCCTATCCATCGTTGAACATAGGATCAATGCCTTTCCTTGGTCATACTCAAAACTTTAATCCCTTTCAAGGGAACCAATGCTAGGTAAGTCCTTTTGTGAGTGGTTATTGGGTAGGGAACTTTTCCCATTTATTTGGTCAATAGGGGAGTATGCCCTTTCCTAATGCTTGCACTTCTTAAATATTTCCTCCTCTATCTAGTGGATGGAATCCTTATCAGGGGCTTTCCCCTTCATATAATGTTCCACTAAGAGTAAGTCTTCATATGGTAAGAAACCCTGTAGTAGGGGGAGGATACCTTTCATATACTCCTGGAATACAAGGTTTTCCCTATAGTTCAGGTATTTCTATGAGTAATCTTTGGAAATGTGATACCACTCCAAATACAAGTTATTCTTTTTCAAACATTGGAATTTCCACTTATAATTCTCATGTTCCTCCTCGCTTACAATTCCTAGAAACCCTCAATTTTTTAGATCTTTCGAAATTAACAAATGATCTGATCCATTATAACTCAGATTGGCCTCTAATCCCTACCAAAATTTCATCTCATATTCCTAAATTTGAAGGGAAGTTTGGTCAAGATCCGGCTGACCATATAACCACCTTCCATCTATGGTGCTCCTGTAACTCCCCGATTAAGTGGGGGTACGATTTCCTTGCTTGGTGATTTAGCCACAATGTTTCTAAACCATTTTCAGTTTCCTATCCGTTATGACACTGGAACTCAATTTCTGGCCAATTTTGACTAAGATAAGCCTACACACATTTCTGATCACATCCAGGAGTTGTGAATAATGAAGAGAATGATTAAGGTTGACATACCTAATGAAGTACTTCTTGAATGGTTTTTGAAATAATTGAAACATAAGATCTCTACGAATGCGTCACTTTTCGGGGTGTTCAATGAACAACAAGATATCTCGAGAGCCCAATAATTACAAATAATTTAGTCCCAATCAGGGTTTCTTTATAAGATTTCGCCTAATACTCCTAAGTAAAAAATCTACCTCGCCAAACCAAAGGTGAGACCCCATGCCAATTGTGTTATAAAGTCAATCGATTCCAATGCCTCTAGTTTGTTGAATTAATTATAATAGTTGTCTCTACAATCTACTTCTGCAACACAAACTATGTTTTCTATCTCTGATCCTTCTCAACCTTTAGCAGTTAACATTGTCTAATCTTAAAATCCCAAAGGAAATCAACAATCTGATGGGAAGAATAAAGGATGTGGAAAGAAGAAGGATAATGAAGGGAAGGGAAATTCCAAAAAACCCAGTGATAACACTGGTAAGGGAAAAAAGGAATCTAAAAAGAAGGTTAAGTTCCCATGTACATTATCCAGTGGGGATCACCTTACCCATCTTTTAACAACTTTGTTGTAGCCAGTGTGGGTACGCATATTTTTCCATACATTGGATACAATTCCCATGACTTGGTATCTAGAAACGAAGCTTCGCGATTACACCACAAAGTGGGATGTACTGCAGGAGGGGTTCTTATTGACCTTCAGGTTTGAAGACGGCTTCTCAAGCACCGATGAAGTGCTGCAATAGATTAAAGTGGTTATCTTCAGAATGTCGACGGAACCTATGGAATGGGTTAAACTAGATTGGAGCACCCAATTGCACCATGCATTGGAGTGCTATAAGGTAACTGTTGAAGAGGAGGATCAAGACCCTAGAAACATTAATATTCCAGAGGTAGAAGAGCATCACGAAGTTGAAGGTCGGCAAATAGAAAACCCTGACATCTCTGCATCATTGAATACAAAGCAAGTAAACATTAGCACTAATGAAGAACTGAAGCTTGCAAACATTGAGATTACTGGGACGATGCCACAGTGGATAAAGTTGTTGAGTTACTCCATGAATACAAGGATCTTCTCCCCACCAAGTTTTCTGACTTGAAGGGAATAATTGGTGATTTGAGCATTATGAAGATTACTCTTCAGTTGAACGTGAATCCTATTAAACAAAGGTCGTATTGACTTAATCCTAAATACAAGGAAAAGGTTCGCCAAGAGTTGGATAAGATACTGGAGGAAGGAATCATAAAACTTGTTGAGGAATCTGACTCGGTGATCCTAATGGTAGTTCAAGAGAAGAAACAGAAAGGTGAAATAAGACTTTGTGTACATATGTGAAATCTTAACGATGCATGTGTCCATGACCTATTCCCAACACCGTTTAAGGATGAAGCATTGGACAATGTTGGAGGGAAGGAGGCCTACTCATTTATAGACCGGTTTCCTGGGTACCACCAGATCAAGATCATGCCAGAGGATAGGAGCAAAACGACCTTTGCGAAGGAATGCAGATTGTTTCAATACACTCTGATGCCATTTGGACTTAAGAATGCACCTACGATATTCTCCCACGTAGTCATAGAAGAATTTAAGGAGTTCATTCATAATCTCTTGGAAGTATACTTTGACAATTGGATAGTGTTTGGATTAGTGAAGCACCATGTAGCAAGTCTACGCTTGATGTTGGATACATGTCACAGATACCAGATCATGATGAACCTGAAGAAATGCATATTATGTATTACCTTTGGGATCTTGCTGGGTCATGTGATTTGCAAGCACAGATTGATTGTGGACTTTGTGAAGATTATAGTAATTGTGATTTTGGAGGCCCCGAGGAACGCCAAGTATCTACGCACGATGCTGGGACATAGGGGATATTACAGAAAATTTATCAAAGCTTATGCTGAAATTACTGCGCCCATGTAGAAATAGTGAAAGAAGGACGCAAAATTCTGTTAGGATGAAGAATGTCAGTGCATATTGGATGTATTGAAAGAAAAGATGGTCGCAGTGCCAATCTTGGTATTCCCTGATTGGAAAAAGGATTTTCATGTTCATATGGATGCCTCTTGCATTGCGTTGGCTACACTGCTAGCACAGGCCAGTGAAGGAGAAATGGACCATCCTATAGCCTTTGCGAGTAGGAAATTATCAAAGGCTGAGAAAAATTATTCAACGACGAAGCATGAAGGATTGGCTATGGTGTACGTGCTGCAAAAGTTCAAGAATTATCTATTAGGATGGAATTTGAAGATGTACAAGATCATTATCCCTTGACATACTTAATTAACAACCTTGTGTTGGCGAGGAAGATCTACAGAAGATTGCTACTATTTTAGGAGTATGGCTTAGAAGTAATTGTGAAGCTAGGGAGGTTAAATGTGGGACCTGACCATTTGTCATGAATCAAAATAGACGATGAACCTAATAATCTAGAGGAAGGGTTGCCAGATGCGCAACTCTTTTTGATGCACATAGAAGATGATCATTTTACTGATATTATTCACTTTTTGACCATAGGGATGGAACTGGAAGGATATAGAAGCCAACAAAAGAAGGAATTAGTAGTACGCACGACAGAATTTTCAATCATTATGGGACATCTTTATAAGATGGTTACCAATGAAATCTTGCGAATTTATGTGCCGAACTTTGAGCGGGACAACATTCTTGCTGAAAGATCATGAAGGAGCCGTGGGAGGCCATTATGCAGGAAAGGAAATTGCGTAGAAGATTTTGCGCACAGGGCTATGGTGGCCTATGTTGCACAAGGATTCAAAAGAGTATTGTAAAGAATGCGATGCATGTCAAAGAACTAGGAGACCATCACAAAGGGACGAGTTTCCACTCCATCCTCAAGTATATTTGCAGCCATTTGAGAAATGGGCAACTAATTTTCTTGGGCAAATTTAGTCCGCGAGGAAGAAAGCAGTTGCATGCTATATTGTCACTACGATGGAGTATTTAACCATATGGGAAGAAAAACAGTTGATTAAGGATTATATAGGGTGTATGGAAACAAAGTTTCTGTTTGAATATGTCTTAACTATATTTGGCTGCCTAAAAGTGTTGATGAGTGAAAGGGGTATGCACTTTCTCAACGAAATGATCAACACCTTCACTGAGGGGGGTTAGAGGGGGGGAGGAGCCCCCCCTTCGTTGCGCCGATTGCACAACAGGGGGTGGCAGCCCCCCTTGTCCAGGGGGTTTGAGGGGGGCAGGTAACCCCCCTCTATGGGGTCCAGGGCAGCGCCCAGAGAAAATATTTTTTTGGACCCTATACTAGGTTGGGCGAACCTACCTATGGTTTTTGGTCCATGGTTTTGGACGCGATGGTTTTCAGTCCACGGAATTGGATGCTTTGGCATGTATAAATATCTATTGTAACATTGAAAGGAATATAATGAAAAATCAAGCTGGTAGTCCCGGTTTTTGGGATCCAGTGGGAAATCTCTGTGTATATGTGTTTTATGTGTTATGCTCTCGCATTTTTATTTTTCCCGTGATTTAGAATTCGTATGCAGGGAATTTCTGTAAGGGGTTAAAACCTACAAAATCTTCAGTAGGTAAGTTCTTCCACTTGATGAGATACTTTGAAATTGATCAGTTTCGTAGCTGTCGAGTTCTTGTTTCTGTGACTGCTCCAGGTTCCAATATGATTTTTCCTTCCTCTTTAAGTTCTCGCAATATTGTTTGAATTTGGATCTTCTGCAACTTTTGAATGAGCGGCGACACTTCTTCGTCCTTCTTCCATTCATCCCTTGCTTCGTTTATCCAATCTGGTTGGATAATAGAAATAGCACAAAACAATGCTTCCACATCCTCATCCTTTCTTGAGAGTGCATCTGCAACAAAATTTTGCTTCCCTTTTCTATAGATGATGTCAAAGTCATAACCCAACATATTTGTGACCCATTTTTCTATTCTTCTAAAGATAATATTTGTTCTAAAAATTATTTAAGATTATCATGACCCATTTTTACCTTGAAGTGTCTTCCCATTGGGTAAGGTCACCATTTCTTAAGTGCATGTAGTATTGCCAACATTTCCTTCCTATAAATAGCTTGCTTGAGATGTAGCTGCAAAAATACCCAATCACCTACATCAAAACATTTTTCACTGTGATGTTGATCTACCTGTTGTTTCATTTGATTCTACACCAAAGTGGCATTATCCTTTGAAAGTTGGAGAACTTGTTGTTGCTGCTTGATATGATCTTTCACTGCTTGAACCTTTTTCTTCTTCATATGTCCTACTATCTTTAGAGCTTGAGGAGTTGTAATTTCTTCCAATGCTTTACAAGATATGGTAGGATTCATTTCTTGATACTCGATATGATATTTCACTTCTTAAACATTTTTCTTCTTGATATTTCCTTCTATATTAAAAGTTAGAGGAGTGGTAATTCAATCCAATGCATTAAAGGATATGGTTTCATTCATTTCTTCTTTCTCAATGTGATCTTTCACTTCTTGAACCTTTTTCTTCTTGATATGTCCTTCTATCTTGAGAGTTTGAGGAGTGGTAATTCTTGCCAATTATTTACAAGATATGGTCAGATTCATTTCTTCTTTCTCTAGGGTTGGTTCTTGGTGTATATCCTCTTCTTTTGATGTTTCTCGATCCTTTTCTTCCTCCTCTTCATAATCTATGTAAAATAATTTCTTCTCACCACACTTATGACCTTTAGTGCATTTTCTATCACAATTGTAACAACACCCTTTTTCTCTTTTTTCTTCCAATTGTTGTGGTGTCTGTTATGAAACCAGCTCAAGAAAAGATAGAAAAGATAGATCAACGCCTTAGAATTCAGCCTCTTCGAGGGGGCAACCTCCTTTACATTACATAAATGAAAAATTCTTGGAT
>APFE031181932.1:380622-410542 GCA_000404065.3 Pinus taeda
CATAATTTTTCTTTCCAATATGTCACAAAGCCCTTTACTCTTTCCAATTGTTGTGGTGTTGCTCTTTGTATCCTCATAATGTGCTATCATTTCCTCCGTGAAAATTGACCACGTAACAAGTTTTTTACGAGAACAAAGCCCTTTATACCATAAAAATTGATCCGGTTCTAAATATGAAGATGCAATACATACCTTTTTGTAACAGTGGTACACCATGTAGATCAAAATATTGCTCCATCTGACGTATCCAATTTACCGGATCCTTGCCATCAAACTTCCTCATCTTGTTTTTTCTTGATTTTAGGAGCACAATCTTGAAATGACTATAACTCTGTACTTTCAGATCTTTAAGCTCTAAAATTCTGACCTATAGTAGCCCTCTGTGTCCTCTTTCCAATGCCACAAGTCTGACCCAAATTGGATTCTCCAAGAAGGAGTTATACGAAATCTCCCATGGTGACTTGATTATAGACTAATTCAATAGAGCGAACTTGTCCGATGTGCCATGACTCACTGTTTCGACTTTTGGATCTAAAAAATGCATACAAGAAACTAAAATCCGTCCTATTTCTGTACTTTCTTACGAAATTTCAATCCGATCCCCAGAGAGAAAGTTATGACGCTTTTCCCCAGGTCACTTGTTTGGAATGTAATTCAGGAGTCTGCAGAAAGACCAACTTCCTCAGATCATATCTCCGCAAATATAGTGTGAAAAGCTTTGAAATTCGGAGCGAAGATTCAGAGCGATGTTTTCTCAAAAGGGTTTTTTTTGCGACTTCTGAAACATTACAAACAAAAAGTTATAGCGAAAATTCCACGATGACCTTTTTGGAGCAGCGAAACCCTAGAATCCAAAGCTCTGATACCAAATGTTATGGAACCAACCCAAGAAAAGATAGAAAAGATAGATCAACGCCTTAGAATTCAGCCTCTTCGAGGGGGCAACCTCATTTACATTACATAAATGAACAATTCTTGGATAATACAAATGAAAATACCTCCTTTCTATATATAGGAGTCTAAGGGCTCATAATGTAATCAGAGTCGACATAACAATAATAATGTAAGGGCACAATAATAATAATAATAATAGTGGGCTTCTATGGGGCACAATAGTGACAATATGGGCACTACATGGGTACAACAATATAATAAGGGGGTTGTACTAATAACAATAAGGGGTTACATTAGTATTACAGGGGCTTAACAGTGTCACCCTTATAGGTCGTGGAAGACTAGAAGAAACAACACTTCCATGTTTATAGTTGTGAGGGGTTTCTTGTTTCCATAATTTTTCTTTCCACTTTTCTTGCCAACCTGAATGCTTTCTCCAATGAATAAGGTTCCCAAAGATGAACCTCATGTTGAATGTTATCCTTTAAAGTCCCTATGGAGACATCAATCCTCTACTTCTCTAGAATATCATTTTCCCTTGTATTAAATTTTTGAAAGTCCTCAATGTGCTCTGCCATTGAACACTTTTGTTTGAGATTTATCCATTGGCTAAATAAGGTGTTTCTCTTTGTATCCTCATAATGTGCTATCATTTCCTCCGTGAAAATTGACCACCTGTTAAGTGGTTTACGAGAACAAAGCCCTTTATACCATAAAAATTGCTTCGGTTATAAATAATTAGATGCAATACATATCTTTTGTAATAGTGGTACACCATGTAGATCAAAATATTTCTCCATTTGCAGTATCCAATTTACCGAATCCGTGCCATCAAAATTCCTCATCTCGCTTTTTCTTGATATTAGGAGCTCGATCTTCAAACGATTGTACCTATGTAATCTCAGCTCTTCTAGTTCAGAAACTGTGACCTACAGTAGCCCTCTGTGTCCTCTTTCTAATGCCATTAGTGTGATCAAAATTTTATTCTTGAAGAAAGAGTTATGCATCATCTCCCAAGATGACCTGATTATATACCCTTTTAGAAGAGAGAAATTGTATGAAGTGCCACATGTCACTGTTTTGACCTTTGGATCTAAAACATATACACAGGAAACTACAGTCTGTCCTATTTTTGAAACTTCTGATGAAAATTCAATATGATGCTCAGAGCAAAAGTTATTAAAAATTTCCCAAGGTGACCTGTTTGGAATGTAATTCAGGGCTCTGCAAAAACCCTAAATTCCTCAAATTATATCTCTCAAACTATAGCGAGATAGGATTTGAAATTCAGAGTCGAGGTTCAAACTAATTTCTCCTCAAATGCCATTTTTTTTGGCTTCTGAAACTTTGTAGCAAAAAAGTTATAGCGAAAATTCCATGATGACCTGTTTTAGAGGAAATTATGGATCCTGCAAAAACCCTAACTTCCTCAGATCACATCTGCCAAAATATAGCACAAAAATATCTAAAATTCAGATGCGAAGTTCAAACTGATTTATTCTCAAATGGGTTTTATTTGTAGCTTCTGAAGCTTTGTAGCCAAAATGTTATAGTGAAAATTCCACAATAGCCTATTCGGGGCAGCAAAACCCTAGAATCCATAGCTCTGATACCAAATGTTATGAAACCAGCTCACAAAAGATAGAAAAGATACATCAATGCCTTAGAAATAAGCCTCTTCGAGGGGGCAACCTCCTTTACATTACACAAATGAACAATTCTTGGATGATACAAAATACAAGACCTCCTTTCTGTATATAGGAGTCTAAGGGGTCATAATATAATCAAATCCGACATAAAAGTAATAATGGAGGGGCACAATAACAACAATAGTGGGCTTATGTGGGGTACAATAGTAACAATATGGGGACTACATGGGTACATCAATATAATAAGGGGGTTGTACTAATAACAATAAGGGGTTACACTACTAGTATAGGGGCCTAACAGTGAATGCTTATGAGGGGACGTTTTTAGTACTTAGGAGCTATAAGTCATTGGGTCGAGGGTCCGGTCCCTCCAGAAGTCTGAGAAATTCTCTAAGACCCTTTAACTTAATATTTTAGGTACTTTAAGACTTTCCTTGGAAATTATTTAAGTAAAAAATGCAATGAATGAGGGAGGTTAATTAGTTGAATCTGTGTACATTGGTAAATACTCAATTTTCATCCATACATAGAAAATTTGATGATGAAGGTGAATGATATGATCTTATCTAATCAATAATCACAATTCTGCAACCATTCAACTACTTACCCATCCACTCATCCTACCATTTTTACTTCTCTTTATTAGGGTGCACTTAAGCTGGCAAACCCTTTATCAAAACTTTTTCTTTTCTTTTACAGAAGTAATATATCTAAGTCTAACCTTGTTACATCTAAAGGCTTATATTAAACAGTTGAGATCCTTTTATTTACTCTACCTATCTACTTATCTACCAAGATTAAAGAGTTTGAACAGATTTTATTCTCTATCTCTAAGCATAAAACTGAAAACATAAAATAGCCAAGTTTAAACATTTTGACCATCCATGGATTGTGGCAAAGGTAACAAGCTACACAAAATCTTTTATTCTGCATCAAAAGTAAATAGTAGTGGAAATTTTTCTTGCACACTTTCATGGTCTTACATGGTAGAAGAATACTCCATGGTAGAAGACTACTCCATATACACCTTAGCAAAATGGACTTGCAGAAAGAATGAACAAGATGTTGATAGAAAGGGCAAGACGCATGCTCAATGGTGCGAGGTTAGGACATGAATTTTGGGTAGAGGTGGTGGAGATAGCATGTTACTTTGTCAATAGATCACCTTCATCAGCGTTGGAGGATAAAACGCCACAAGATGTATGGACTGTTAAGAAACCCTCTCTTTCACATCTGAGGGTATTTGGATGTCATGCATATGTATATGTTCCAAAGGAGAAATGAACCAAGTTGGATAGTAAATTTGAAAAGTGCATCTTTAATGGGTATAAGGATGGTTTAAAGGGTTATAAGCTTTGGAACCCAGTAACAAGGAAGGTTGTGTACAACTGAGATGTCGTGTTCAAAGAGGTGGAAGATGTTATTAAACATGAAGTCCAACAAAAGGAACCTGAGAAGATAGAGTTTCAGCTAAAGGAGGAAGAATGAGACTCTACATCAGAGGAGGAATCAGAGGATGAAGAGCCACAAACTCTGGGTGTGAGAAGATTAGTTCGAGAAAGAAGGCAGCCAGAAAGGTATAGTCCATCTGCTTTCTGCTCAAATTTTGCTTTATCTAATAGTGATGATGATCCCAGAACCGTGAATGAAGTAGTAGATTCAGAGGATGGAAAACTTTGGAAAGAGGCCATGGTTGATGAAATGGCATCTTTGCACAAAAATGAGGCTTGGGATCTAGTGGAGTTTCCAGTTGGAAGGAAACCCATTGGTAGCAAATGGGTATTCAAGAAGAAGAAAAATGCAGAAGGAAAGGTGCAGAAATACAAATCTCGGTTGGTAGCAAAAGGTTATTCTTAGGTGCTGGGAATTGATTTTGGTAACATTTTTTCCCCTGTTGCCAAGGTAACTTCCATTATATTACTTTTATCTGTTAATGCTGCTTTTGATTTTGAGGTAGAACAAATGGATGTGAAGACAACATTTCTTCATGGGGATATGGAATAGGAAATCTACATGAAGCAACTTGAAGGCTTTGCGGTGAAGGGTAAGAAAGAATTGATATGCAAGTTAAAGAAGCCTATGTATGGGTTAAAATAGTCACCAAGGATGTGGTATTAGAAATTTGATACATTTATACAAGGACTTGGCTTCACCAGAAGCAAAGCAGATCACTGTGTGTATTTTAAATTAATTAGTGACCATGTTATTTATATGGTCTTGTATGTGGATGATATGTTGCTGGTTGGAAATGACAAAGAAATTATCTAGGATTTGAAGACCCAATTGTCCTCCAAATTCGACATGAAAGATCTTGGTGCTGCAAATTATATTTTGGGCATGGAAATTAAAAGAGAATGGACAAAGAGGAAGCTCTGGTTAAACCAGAGGAAGTATGTTGAGACATTATTGTAGAGGTTTAATATGCAGGATAGTAAAGCAATGAAGATTCTTATTCCTGTAGGTGTAAAGCTATCTGCTGAACAATATCCCAAGACACAAGAAGAGGAAGAGGACATGTCCCGTGTTCCATATGCAAGTGTAGTTGGTAGCCTGATGTATGCAATGGTCTATACTAGACCAGAAATTGCACATGCAGTGGGAGTATTGAGTAGCTTTATGTTAAAACTAGGGAAGGAGCATTGGACAACAGTGAAGTGGGTTTTCAAGTATTTTCATGGCATTAGTGATTATTTTTTGTGCTACCAAGGAAGACCAGGATTGGAGAGAGTGTTGAAAATTCGTGGCTTTGTTGATGCAGACTGGGTTGGAGATCTAGATCAGAGAAGATTTACAAGTGGGTATGTGTTTAACCTATTTGGAGGTGCAGTCACTTGGATGAGTAAGAATAAATCTGTAGTGGCACTATTAATTACAGAGGTTGAATATATGGTAGCCACTCATGAAAGTAAGGAATCAGTTTGTTTGCAGATATTGTGTTGAAGTATAGGGTTAGTACAAGGAGCTATAAGGATAGACTGTGACAGCCAAAGTGAAAATTTCTTACGAAGTAACCCTGCATATCATTCAAAGACAAAGAACATTGATGTTGAGTATCACTTTGTGAGGGATATGATAGAAGACAAAAATGTGTTGCTGGTAAAGGTGGACACTTTGAAGAATACTGTAGATGCATTGCCAAAATCTATCAGCTCTGAGAAGTTCCCTTGGTGTAGAGAAAGAATGGGCATTGCAGGGCTCGATAAGTGACTAAGATCTCTTGTCGCCCCCTGTGGAAATAAAACAACAATTGGGAGAATGTTGTGTTGTGTTATATTCTTTCCATGACTAGCCCACGTAGTTAACTGGGGGGTTAGAGTAGGAGCAGGGCGGAGCACCCCTTCGTTACACCGATTGCATAGCGGGGGAGTCACAGGGGGTTTTATCGGTGTAGATAACCCCATTATATGGGGTCTGGGGCAGCACCATGGAAAATTTTGGTTTTGGACCTTATGTTAGGCTGGGCAGACCTACCTATCGTTTTGTGCATGATTTTCGAACATGGTTTTGGACGCGATGGTTTTCGGTCCATGGTTTTGGACGTTATGGTTTTTGGTCCATGGTATTGGATGCTTCGGCATGTAGAAATATGTATTGTAACATTGAAAGGAACATAATGAAAAATCAAGCTGGTAGTCCCGATTTTGGGATCCAAGGGAAAATCTCTGTGTATATGTGTTTTATGTGTTATGCGCTCGCATTGTTTATTTTATGTGTTTTAGAATTCGTATGCAAGTAATTTCTATATGGGGTTAAAACCTACAATTGACGAGTTTCAAACCAGCTAGTGTGGTCCATCGTCAGCACAAGATGAAGAACCAGACCTTGACAACATATTAAGTAGAGAGATCAAGCATCCCAATGGCTGGAAAGAAACAACTAATTTTACCAAAGCGAATGACTATAATTGACTGGGAAACAACTATATTTCACCCGATCAAGATTTAGGGAAGAATTAGATATTTAATTAATAATTAGTTAATTTGCTAGATTTATTTTATTGAAATATAGACATAAATAATAAACTATTTATATTTAATTAAATTATTATGAACTAAGAACATTAAATAAAAATAATTTAATATTAAATGGTCTCCCATCATCTTTTTTCAAGGCCTTGAGGGGTCTCTAATAGGGTTCTGCATTCTCACCACTCCTTTTCTTGCTTGTTATAGTTGGCTTGACTAGAGAGATTGTAGATGCAAGAACCAGGAGCTTGATAAAAGGAGTTTGACAGATGAGGCACAGAAACATGATTCATTTTATCTTCGTGGATGATTTAGCCTTCTATGGAGAGGTCAATATTGATGAATCTAACCACTTGTATCTGATCCTTACATCCTTCGGGGAGGCTTCGAGTCTCTTTATGAGCAAGGAGAAATCAACATTTATTGCGGATTCCAGGGATGCGACAGTGATCAAGGGGATATGTTGAATCTTTGAGATATTCTAAATTCATATAGATGAGGGTTTCAGTTATCTTGGCTTCAAATTGAAACCAAACAATTATGGCATTGAGGATTAAGATTGAATGATTAGTAAGTTCGACAAGTAGTTGGTTGCGTGGACGAAAAAATGACTATCTCTTAGTGGGAGATTGATATTGATCAAGTTTGTTCTACAAAGTATTTCAATGTATTGGATGCATTTGTTTATACATTTTATGGAGATCATTCATTAAATTGATGCCATTATGGCTAAATTTCTATGTGTCAGCCACAGTCAGATGACGAAATCACACCTGGCTCATATGTCAATAATTTCTCATTTTGTGGAGGCTGGTGGCTCAAGCATCTTGGATACAAAATGTTTTAACACAACTTTATTGACCAAGAATATGTGGAGGGCATTGAATGGCAACTAGATTTGGCATCAAATTAGCAGTGGGAAATATTTGAATTTCAAGGAATATAACTAATGGATCAAAGACAGTGTGGTGGAAAAAATGTGTTCATCATACATATGGCTGATTATGGTGAAAAAAAGTAATGACTTCTCGGGGGCCTCTAATGGGATGTTGGTTCAGGTTCTCATATTGAGATTAGTGTAGCTAGCTTAAAAGGATTTGCTAGCAATCACTCATGATCAATTCCTCTCCATTATCACCTTCATGAAAGTAGCATCTTCTTTCTAAATGAAATCTCTATTGTTCATAATTTCTTTAGTATTTTTCATTCTTGGTTGAAGCTAGATGATATTGGGTTAACAAGTCCTTTAGCATTTGAATGGGAGAATTATATTTTTCGGTGATGTGTAGCAGACATTTCTCTTTCTGATAGGGATGATAAGTGGACATGGGATGGACATATTGTCAAGGGCTAGATAGTGGTGAGAGAGATATATCATAGGCTATCTCTAGTCATAGTTTCTCCTAAAATTAGGTCTTGTTTTTACAAATCATGGTACTGGGACAATCCACAAAAACTAAAATCATTTTGTTGCCTTTCTCTGCACAACAAAATTCTCACATGGGAGAACCTTTTCGACATGTGTTTTATAGGCCCTAGTAGATGAATTATGTGTATGAATTATTTGGAGGATGTTAGACACACATTTCTTACTTGTCCATTTGCGTCTGTGGTATGGGACTAGGCCAGACAATTATTAAACATTGATGTGATATGGATGAAGAGCTTGATAGGGGATTTTCTATCACACTCATTTGATAGTGAAAAGGAATATTGTGCATTTCCCTTTTGCGTCATATGGGGAATATGGAGAAGCCATAATTCTAATATTTTTTAACAAAATGATTGTTGCATATTATGTGGAGATCGGTCTCAGGAAGAAGAAGTTGATTAAGAGATCAATACAACTGAGGGTTATAGGAAGGAATTATCATGTTGGCTTCTTTGATTGGGCATGTTCTCAATGGGTGTGAGGATGTGGTGCCTAAATAATTCAAGATGCTTGTAGATACTACCATTTTTTGTGGGAGGGTGGAAAAGGCACCAATAGTCGCACATATGTTATTGCATTGTGAGGAGTCCTAATATGTTCCAAGTGATTAGAAATAGATGATTTTCATGTGTATGGAGATTTAAAAGGTATTATTGATTAGGTCATGGGGCTTTCTCATTTTCATCTAGATGTGGTGCATTCATACTTTGGAGAAGTCTTTTCATTCGATCGCCTTCATGCACATTTACAAGGAGCCGAATCAGGTTGCAAAGACTCTATCAAAGAGAGGAGTGTCAATTGAATCGAGCATGATCAATTTTGCAGCTTTTGTTCATGGCGCTTTATCTAATTCACAGAGCATCAACATCTTCTAGCGTCACTATATTGGCAATGTGGAACTTTAATTTTTTCGGTTATCTATGGTAAATATACAGTGAAAGATCCACGGTGAATATACAGTGAAAGGTCATGTTGTAACTACTTTTTCTCAATAAAAAGATAGTCATTTTCTTCTAATGGAAAAAACTATGAAACAATGGTTTTTCAAAAGAAGCAGGGTTTTCAAAGGAAGTGAATCAAATTTCATCAAATCATACAATATACAAATCGGATTATTGAATTTTCATATTTTTCACCTCAATTCTGATGAATTTGATAACCATGCTTCTTTCTCTCCAATTGGTCGAGCCACATTTCGATGTCAGGTAAACCATAGACTCACTTTAGTTAGTAATTGAAATGGAGAGTAGAAGAGAGGACCAGTCAAGAGTAGTAGACGTGGAGACTAGAGCAGAGGATCAAGAAGAGACTAATAGAGAGGAGGAAGAAAATAAAGGCCATGATAAGTAACCCCATAGGCAAATACCCAAACACATTGATTATCAATTAAATTGTATTTATCATTTTGAATTAAATTGTATTGTTGAATCTAAAATAAATTTAACTTCTTATAATTTGTTGAATTGAGGCTTCTGTGATCCATATCAAGTTTACGATAGATTTTTTGGCATAAATCACATGATATTTCATTTGTTGACGTATTTCGAACCAACCAGTGTGGTTCATAGTTAGGACAAGTTGAGGAGAAGATCAAGCTATGCATGTTAAATAGACAGAGCAGACCTCCAATGGCTATAATTCATGACTAGCCAACAGCTATAACGACTAAATTTGACTGGGGAGAAGTTAGATGGACTAGGACGAGGGAGATAAAAATAAGTTAATTTAATTTATCAAATCTGAAGTTATCTTACCATAAAAAGTCAAAGCGCATAGAATATATATTAAATAAATATAAATATATATATATATTAATGATTATTACTTATAATTAGTTATAAAAGTAAAAATAGAATAAATAATAAATTTAAATAAGATTAGATCAATTTAAATATAAATAAAAATAATAATTATCAATTACCTGAGAATACCTATTCAATAAATATCAAGATTTATGCAATATTTATATGATGCAAAAAAATTTAAACAGTTTATAATGAAATTAATCTGTATAATTTTTTCAAAAATATGATTTATACAAGTTTAAAATAAGAAAATTCTTGCACAAAAATGCCCCCGAAATAATCACCTCCTTAAACTACTGCTATGAGAAATACCTACAAATATTTGCTATATAAAAATATGGACGGATAGAAATAGCTATAAATATCTTATATACAAAAAAAAAATCCATAGATCATACCTGTGTACATATATTGCATGGTGTTTGAGCTTTCAATTTCTCCAAATCTGCCGACTTCTGTTATAAATTATGTTATGTTTGAAATCTCGGATTTTAGGTTTTTAGGTTTTGACTTTTATAAAGTAGGAAATATATCATAATATCAATGTCAAATTAATAGTGGGTATAGTCCTTATTAGTTACTATTTGTAAATTCAGGTTTACTCTTAGATAGTTTGTAAAGGGATAAGTTTTCACTTTTACCAAATGTAAAAGTTACTATTTGTAAATTCAAGTTTACTTTTAGATAGTTTGTAGAGAAATAAGCTTTCACTTTTACCCAATACAAAGGTCTTAAGGGATTAACCTGTTTCGTGCATTAAAAAAAACTCTTAACCAAACAAAATCTATTTTAAAACATACTCCAAAACTCATAATTTTAAATTTTAATAAAATAAAAACAAATTAATTTTACAATTTTAATAGTTTAAATCTTATAATTTTAATAATAAATTACAATTTCAATCAAAACATCACTTACTTATTGAAGCGGGAATGTAGGTTTTACAGAGATGCAACTGTTGGAAATTGTGGACATGCGGATAATTAATCTATCATCTTACCTCCCAAAATGGTGATAGATCGATTTTTTATTTATAACTTGGGCCATTCGTCCATAAAGGTGAGTGAGCTTTGCATCCTGCCAGTGATGGGGACTCTGGTTCTACCACTTCATAATCAATGATTGAGTATCCCCCCACCGAAGAGAAGGAACAGATTAAAAGCCGTACATCCATTCCATGCGTTAGCACCGCTATATATACAGGTACATGATTGAAAGAAAAAAGACAATTATAATAGATACAGAATCATATAATCAAATCACATCCCACATATATATTTTCTAACCCAATTTATGCACTTTTTCCTATGATCCCCCGCTCGATTGGTTAAAGTCTTCAAGAATATTCTCGGCATGGAAACATCAAACATGTGCCGTCAATGAGTTTAACGCGTTGGCCCAATCTTTATGGGCAAGTGTCACATTTTCGTTGCAGGCAATATCATATAGTTTCGTCCGTTCCTTTCAATTTCGTGGCCGGCTTTGTCTACCCGTGTGTCTTTTGCTTACCTTTACTTTTGAATAATTTTCTTCGCACGATGGTTGACTTTTATTACAAAGGACACATAACCAAACGGTCATAGTTATATGAGATGGCTATGGGTAAACATTAAAAAAAAAACAAATTATTATATATTTAATTATATTTTAATAAATAAGATTAAGTTACTTATTTTGAATTTTTTTGTGATGATACGGTTTATGGTTAAGAGTATGTGTTTCTTTTTAAATCTTTTAAAATGTTATATATTCAAAACAATAAGAGGTAGAGTATGTATACTTTCATAGATTTAGTAGTCAAATCACTAAGTGGAGGTGAGTCCCTTGTCCCACAAAAAAAAACGTCTCATACATCAATTCAGTGTTTAGCTTGACCGTGACTTTAAAAAAATAAATAATTAAATTATAATGACACAAGTGCACATTTGTACCAATAATTATATATAACCTTAAAAAAATGAATAATAATATCATAATGACTCAAGTGCACATTTGTACCAATAATTATATATGAAACTTGCAAACGTTGATATTGAAGTGCTCATTTTTAAGCAATAAATGAGGATGGTTCTAAAATGTTTTGGTACAACTATAATTAAGTTTTAAAAAGTTATATTTTTTTAATATTTTTTTATAATATTAATTTTTGCAAGTGTTGATTGTTTGGTTTAAGTTAGCCAAACTAAACTAATCATTTTCTCTTTATCACAACACGAAAATGTACAATGTGAAGTGCACATATTCTTGGTATGTTTTTAAGATGTATTTACATTGCAAAAAATATTAAAGAAAAAGAAAGAGAAAATTGATATATACATCTAAAGCATGATATTCACATTGAGATAAATGGTCAGAAGGTACTAAAAAAAACAGAAAAATTAAAGTTGAATTAACAATGAGCTAGTCAGGATTTCAGGTCAAAACCTTCAAATCTTTTAGACGATAGGTTGTGAAAAAAATTAGTGAATAAATTTAACAAAATACAAGAGGTATATAAAGATGCAGATAGTGTAAAAGAACAACATGATTTTATTGAAATAATAGCCAAATTTTAATAGCAAGTCTCTATGAATACCATTGACCAGTTCTAAGGCTCAGACTACTACAACACACAAACTCATATACAACTGTCAAGGAAACCCAATGAAAATAGTAGCATATTGATCCTTCAAAAGATTTGTGCAAATGGGCAGTTTGCTTTCTACATAAAGATCGATGTTATCACTTACAAAAAGAGAAATCACACCTTCTCAACAATAAGTAAATAATTAGAAATAACACAAGGTACCTTCAAAAATGCTTGAATAATTGAGGGAAATAAACTTAATTAGTCTCTTCTTTATAGATAGAGTTGTTGTCACCATTAAGATCAACTCTCTAATTTACAGAAAATAAAATCAAAAGAATAAAGAACAATCTAATATTGTTGTAGCATACCTCTCTTCACAACTTTATCTCTCCTACCTTTAGAGACATTAGAGATATTTTTATGTCTAAAATGGGTCTTCTAAGGAATATTATAAAACAATAGTGGAAATAATAAAATAAGATAGATTACAATATCAAATTTTAGAGAGAAAAAAGAAAAAACTATTTTTCAACTCGTATTTTCAACTTATCTCCCTACGGTTTTACTCAAATTTTGAGTAGGAGCACTCATTGGATGTGGAATCTAATTTCTTATCCAAAGAGTACCCATGTTACATATTTTCGATGGACCCTACTACACAAAAAATGAGAAATACATGAAAAAACATGATTGCAATCATTTTTTTCACGTATTTCTCATTTTTCATGTAGAGGAGTCCACCAAAAGTGTTCAACATGGGTAATCCTTATATACAGAATTAAATTTTGCATCTAATGAGTAATGCCATTCGAAATTTGAGTGAAACGTAAGGAAATAAGTTGAAAATATGAGTTGAAAAAATAGTTTTTTTTTTTTTTTTTTTTTTTTTTTTTTTTTTTTTTTTTTTTTTTTTTTTTTTTTACAAAAATGATGAATATCCCCAGTTTGATATCATCATCTTCATTCCTATTGCTTCTTATAAAGTCTATTTGGTTGTACATTTTTGTTTTGAAGCCCATTTTTTACCTCAAAATTTCTCTAATGTATCTTCTCTTTTTAAAGAGGCCTCAAGTGCTTTTGATAGTTTCCAAACTTAACGAATCAAATTAGTTGCATTCCTAATCAATGTGGTTAGGGTTAAGAGGAGAGATTTATAAAGGCTAGTTAAGGAATTTTTAAGTTAAGAGTTAGACAATAATAGGTAGGGGCCTCATTTCTATTTGATGACGCCTCTATCTCTTTTAAAACATAAACCAAATTAAAATCAACAACTTCAATTATCTCACAAATGTTGATTATTAAACATAACTAGATTGTGCCACAATCATAAATTATATGCAGTCAACCAACAAAAACATATCCATATCATCACACATCATTATTTCATAAATAGAACCTTGTATCTCTAGTCCCCTTATTTCTCCATTTATCATTCATATACATAAGAGGCGCCAAAAAATAAATATGTGCATAAAAAAATATAAACATATACATTGTATTTGTCAAAATATAGATATGGTATCCAAGAGATAAATTGAAAAGTAACATGCTATAAACTTGTGAATAAACAACGACAAAAACTTAGCCGGTGCCCAAATTAGTGTGGTGTAAAAACCAAAATTAATTCCCTTAGTTGCGAGAAGGAGATGACTCTTCCCATTCACTCCTCTACTCTTGCGTCTTCATATTTTTCAATTAAAGAAACTCATTGTTGTAGATTCAATTTATTTTTCATTACACAGATGTGACAAATAACATGACATCATTTGTTAACTTGTAAACAAGACACTGAATTTTTTTGAGAAAGGCAAAGGAAACAAAAACTGAAGGAATGGAAAAGGAATGCAATTATATATGCATATAATCAACCTAAGCGGTAGACACAAATCAAAACAGAATGGCACAATACCCTTATTCCAAAAAATAGGGCCCACGAAGCCTGAACATATTTAGTAATGTTCACGATATGATAATAGATAATAACAAATAATAATGAAGAATATGGATAACTGAGTGAGAGGATCAAACACATTCATCATATTTTATAATGGAAACGTCATGGGCTAGGGTTAAAACAAAATATTGTCAGAGAGGAAGATAATACATGATTTCTTTTCTATTTTACTGATAGATTGGGTGGTGAGAAGACAACATAAATCTTAGGTGTCCAAACTAAAATAAATTGGTTGTGAGTTGAGCAGGATTCCCTTTGCATGGCCTTCGTATGGATTTCTTGCCTAAAGCCTGACAACCTCAAAATATCCCTCATGCGGTATGATAAGAATATGTGCAAATTTATTAGACCTTTATTAAAATCTATCGAAAACCAGATTAATTCATTGTGAATGTAAATAAGGGTGAAGTTTAAAATAGAATCAGGATAACCCAATAGCCATTGAAAGCACAACGAGCGTGACAAACAAATTATTATATAAGAGATAACCAAAACCCAGAAACAACAGTTAACACTATAATTAACGAATCATGGGTGACTAATTAGCGGCTTTGGTATATATATGACCAAGCCATTTTAAATAATAATCAAACCACATAAGCTCAAGGCTCAAGAGCCTCGAAGGTTTCTGGTCATGATGCATAATGAAACATTACCAAAAATTAAACGATATTTTTTACTGGAATCGAGCTCGACATCATATGTTTTGAAGGTAAATTCAGTCACCAACCGAGATGGAAAATACACATATATTTGCATGAAAACAACAGGTGGCGAATATGGTAAAATGGGAAAAAAATAGTTTAGTCCACAAAGAAAACAAGCGACTGATGTTTTGTACCTACCTTGTGAGTATAGAAGCCACAATCGAGAAATCAAATTTGCATAGACTTTCTGGAGGCCACACTACCAAGCTCTAGACACAACAAATGCTCATCGACCACCGAAATTCACTTACAGATATGGGAGAATTACCAAATGGAATATATAGCAACATATTAGGGTTTTGGGAGTTGTCAAGAATCAAAATGCTTAGCCTAAGGTGGTGGAGTACATGGAGGCAAATGAAACAGACATGCTCATTAACTAAGCAATACTTATAATGCTATATACATGCATGCCAATTATATATGCTCGAGCGGGGAAGTGTTAATTTGGAGGATTTTCATGCAACAACTTAACAATAGGCAAGATTTAGATCAAGTCCACAGTGAGCTAGTCAATTAGGCCCTCAAAATAATGTGAACTCAACCTGGCAACCAAACACAGTAATTGGACATGCAGAGGCTTGAAAGTCACACTGGATTAAATCTAAATAATTCCACATTACTGCAGTGTCAATCACATAATTTCCAAATCAAACATAAATAAATTTTTTCTGCAGTGAGGATCTTACCAATTGATGCAGGTGTATCTCACCCTTTTCTTAATTAAAGAAAAATCCAAGTGGAGCATGAAGACGTGGACCAGCGGAGCTGAATAAAGGGAAAAAACAGAGAAAATCTCTCTTAAAGCAGTTAATGAAAAAAAATTAAAGAGAGAATGGATAAGACTAGATAGACTTCCCATTGTTAATAGCCATGCACGCTTTTTGGAGTGTTTTTGTGGAGAAAAATCAGAAGAGGATAGGATCAGTCTTTCATAAGAATTTTTATATAAATGTAATGCAATAGGGGTGTAATAGATATTTTATTTTGTGAAGAAAATTGTGAGTGGGCAAGATGTAGCCGAGCATGAGTTCGTTTTAAGGCTGAAAGGCCTTAACTTTGTAATTGTTTCGTAAATATATAAAAGTGTGTTTATGTTCTGTGTTAATTGTATATGTTATGTGTTTTATAAATGAGTCAAAACTTGTGTTCTGTAAATAAAAATGGTGTTGCAGGCACTCGGCGGCCGCTGCATGAATGTTCAAATGAGAGCAAGACAGACTATAACGGTGAATTAATTAAAAGGCTTCCCAAAGATTGAGTGGGCCCATAACCCACAGGTCCAGGATCAAGATTTTTAAAGAATTTGGGATTTTGAGCAACCCCCAAAATGTCATTTTCATCACCGATAAACCCAACAACGCCCTTAAAATTAAACTCGACAACACTTAATAAACAAACACCCAAAGCTATTATTTTTGTATGTCCATTTCCATATGAAAATACATTAACAAATAAAAATGCATAACCAAATAATGCGACCATAGCATAACTATCGATTAAATTAGAGAGACAACTCACAAGGTATGTTACATGTTGAGGACATTAAGCCACATCCAAAGGTTGTAACACTATTTCAATCCTGCCATAAATAATATCACACATAATCATAAACCTTAACATATAAACTTTGTGACAAGATCGAAACTCAAATGCTTTGGAATCACATTATTAAGCACTAAAATTATACATTGTATAAATATGCTCCAACGAAAATACTCGAGACCTTTCCATGGAAAATGTGTATATGTTTTAACAATTCGTGGACATAAAATTCAAGTGAAAAGATATGGTTCATTCCCAACAAAAAAATACAATCCATATAGAAATGACCCCTTAGACAACAAGCAAGACACACCAACACTTTGAATTTTAACCCTTTTTTCAATTTTGGTAGCATAAAATATATGTATATATATGAGTGGTTCATCCAAATAACTAATGGTCATCCAATGACTCATTGATTCGATGGAGATAAACTTGATTTTAGAAGTAGTGTCCTTGTGGCCAAATTTTCTTATAATAGGGGTCCCACCTATTAGGTCTTCAATTGTCAATTTGAAATAACAAACGATGTTAAGGAGGGCTCAATTTTTAATATGCAATGGTTTGTGGGCGTAATTAGTGTTGACCATTGTCAACATTGATGACTTCACAGGGAGGCTCGCAAAGTGAATCAAGACAAAATATTTCGTTATAGAGAAGGTAAACGAATGTAAAAGAGGAGGTTGCAAGTTATCGAATGGGTGGGAAGCATGGGCAGTAAGAAATGAGATTGAGAGACAAAAATTGTGATGACTTATGAAGATAATGATAAGTTTTAACACTTAAAGGATTTTCACTATAATTATAAGGAGGAAGAGTTCTTGGTTCCTTTTCCAAAGATCTTGTTGCAAGGATGTCTTATTTCATAAACATACAATTCTTTTAGAAAATGTAGTGTGAAAAGTCAGATAAGAATTTTCCATTTATAATGATTACTTACTGAAGGATATGCTACCAATATGACTTCTTGATTGTTTTATTAGATAAGTAGTAGTAAACATAATCATCCTTTTTGAAAAGGACATGAAATATGCAAATAAGAGTTGTCAACAAAACCAAAGTATCGTAGAAAATAAACCAAAGAATGTAAGAAGATGATTAAAAAATTGAAACATAATTAAAGATGGGAAAATCAAATGAAAATTTTGGAGTTTTGTTTATTTAATTATTTTTTATCTATGTACATGAGGAAATGTGATGAGTTATGATACTCATACTAGATGAAATTGTGCATAAAGGGATGTGTCATGAATTAAACATGCAGAGTTGATAACTCGTTGGCTGGCAGTTAGGAAATGGTGGCTACCTTACCTACCAACAAAATTGTGTGGCTGCAACAATGATTTAACGAAAAGCCACAAATATTGTTGGCATTCATGCATGATGTTCCAATCAACAAGTGTTTTCTAACAGTTGCATACTGTAATGGGTAGACAAAGGGATTCATGTGCATAATTCCCAAAATTCAAATTGGGAGAATTATTAATGACATTGTTTGTATCGCAAAGTGTTTTAATAATTTTAAGTTCAAACCTTTCAAATTCAATTACAAAAGTAGCCATGACATCTATAGGGTTGAAAGTGGTCAATTTATTTCCGAGTTTATCACAAAAGGTCTCATCATCCAGTTCAAGAATATGAGAGGCCTTCTCAGGACCAAAAGGGGAGAGTTCTTTTCCAAGTTGGGTACAAAATAACTCATCATCATTCATGTCATGATAGGGGTTTTTATATTCACTACTCGTTTCTTCACAAGCAAAGACTTCAACAGGGATGGTTTCATTCAAGAATGAAGCATATTTCATATCATGGAGACACCCTTGGGAATCACAATTTGACTCACCTATTGAGATTTGCAGCTTGGGAGTTACTCCAAGTGTTAGTAATTAGGGTTTTCGAGGAATGGGCACCACAGGTGGCTTTGTGGGCTTAGAACATAAGGTGTGGGTTTTGCGCCCAAGCTTGTGGGTGTAAAACCAAGAGGATAGTTTGACACTCCACACTTGGAGGATGTATGGAACCCTTAGAGGAGGAAGGGAACACTCAAAACTCCAAGAGATTCCATGTAGTTTTGGTGATAAACAAATATTTATATGTTGGATGGGTTTGTGGAAAAAA
Source organism: Pinus taeda (assembly GCA_000404065.3). Classification (NCBI taxonomy): domain Eukaryota; kingdom Viridiplantae; phylum Streptophyta; class Pinopsida; order Pinales; family Pinaceae; genus Pinus; species Pinus taeda. Next base: position 399,261 of record APFE031181932.1, read on the forward strand.
ATTCAGATTAGTTGCGTGTAAAATGTGCCCTAAGGAAAACACATTGGCACCCTAGGAGAGGCATATAAATATGAGTTACATTGAGACTATTTAAGGAAATCACAAGTTACACAGTTTTTTTGGGTCACAGATCGTGGTAGCCATCACTGAAGGAGGAAGCTTGTTTTAGCATCTTTTAGGACTGTTTGAGGGCCACAAATATTATGAGAAAGGCTAAGTTATTTTGGAGATTTTTTTGGTTGTTTGGTTGACATTTTGGATGGTTTTCTTATTGATTATTAAGATTGCATATTCATGTGGTGATTACAGAATGGGCCAAATTCTACAACTACCTACTGGAAGGGCCAAAAGGCATAGAAAACAAAGAAGACTAGTCTTGGTATCTAGTGAAGGGAAGATGAGCCAAGGTGAAAGGAAACCACAACTATGGAAAGGATATTGTGGTAGATTGGAAGGGATGATGTGGACATCTACTCTTCCCTATCTAGACCATAGAACTACAACACGGATACTCCAACCCTTAGGTATGTTGATGATATGTTTAAGGTTGATTTGTTGCTAGAGGATGTAGAGTCCTCGTTTGGATAGAATTGGAAGGTCAACCTAAGGCTATAAGGAGGGAAATAAGTGGATGGAATTGGTATCCCTAGATAAGTTGAAAAAAAGGACTTTTGCAACTGAAAGAAGGGTGAAGATTGTCTAAGCTTAGGACTGATCCTTGAAGAAAAAAGGGAGTAGGTCAATGAGAGTATATTACGCTAGCCCTAAATTTCTTGTAAGAGAAGGATATCTACAACTAAAGTGGGAAACCCTCTATGCCCTACATGTGTCTTTGTCAGGTAGCACAAGAAGGAACTAGTAGGAAGAAGTCCCCAATAGTTCTGTTCTTGAATGAATAAGGAGAAGCTAGTGGGAAGAAAGTCACAAAGGAGACAAGGAGTAGCAATGGGAAGTTTAGAGTTGTGAACAACTCGATAGGAGTATCTATGTGTTGATGCGTTGAAGGAATAATGATTAGCCAAAGAGCATTTGGATACATGTTTAGTGACCTAATGGAGTTGGTTCATTAATAAAGGTAGGTTGGAGTTGTTTCAAATCAAATCCGAAGGGTCAGGTTGATGTGTTCAAGGTATGTGGATTGGAAGGATCCTCTGTGGCCACCATCAACAAGGAGGTCAGGTTGTATTTTGTTCAAAGTAGATTGGATATTGAAGGACCGGCACCAACGCCTAGTTGTATATATTTGTATTAATAGATGTATGAGGGCCATTATCCCTAGGAATGGGAGCCCTAGACGATTGTATTACATTTTGTTGATATAAAAAAGGTTGAGAGTTAACAAGTTGTGAAAAGTTGTTTATATTTGTGCACATGTTTATTTACTGCTTCTTTATATTTTGTTGTGCAAAGTAATTTTTAATGATACTTGGACTAGTAACATTAGTGCTTGTAAAATTCTAACCTAGAGTCATGTATTGTGGAAAAACAACATGGTATCAGGGCTACTTTAAAGGGCCATTGAATTAGACTGCGCATAGTGAAGCAGTTTAGAGGGAACTGAGATTATTTAGATCATGGAGAAGTGGGTTCAACTAAAGAAATGGATATGTGGTCTTCACTAGCTTGGTAGTGAGATAGAATGGGAGTTTTGGTAGATTGGTGGTGAACCTGGTGAATAATAGTTTGTTGTAGGACATATTGTTGATCATGGACTTCCTATGATTTTCCGTGGATCATTAAGATAACTCAAGGATTTCTTTCACATAAATTAGATTGGTATGATCGACGTTGCTTCATGTGATGGACAACATCTTAGTAGGCAAGTTTCTTCATTGGATCATGTCGTTTCATATCTAATATTGGAGGGATGGGCATGAGTTTATTTTGATCCAGGAGGATGATAGCTTGCAGGAATTTTTTGTGGTGATGATGGCCTGTGTTCAACCATAACTCAGATTGAACTTGTAGGATGCAATATTAATAGTAGGTTGAGTCCGTGGAGATCGTGTTGACTCAAAGGGAGTCTAGATCCAAAGGGAGAAAATATATGGAAATTGGAGGTATTAAGGTTCATATGAGATGAGGCGGAGGTACTACCAAGATAGGGTGGTTCATTCTACAAAGTGTGTTATGGTGATGGATACGAGATGGGCCAGTGTCATCGATATTGTTGATGGATCATAGTGTTGGAAATACCTCACTCATTAGGAGGAAGTGTTGATATTTTTAGCTTTGGAGGTAATTCGATCCCTAGGGTTTCGGGTTTTCAAAGAATGGGCACCAAAAGTGGCTCCATGGGTTTAGAACGGCCAAGTTGTGGGCTTCAAACCGAAGATTATGGGTGTGAAACCACAAGGATATTTTGACACTTCGAACTTAGAGGATGTAGGGTACCCTTGGAAGAGGAAGGGGATACTCAAAACACCAAGAGATTCCATGTAGCTCTGCAGACAAAATATTATTTGTATGTTGGATGGGCTTGTGGCATTAAATTCAAGTTGGTTGGGTGTAATATATACCCCAAGAATAGTTCATTAACACCCTAGGATAGGCATAAAAATATGAGGTTTTTTGAGGCTATTTGAGGACATCTAAGGAGCATCAAATCACAAGTTACACATTTGTTTTCGACAACAGATTAGGGAATACCTTAGCGAAGGAGAAGGAGGCTTTTTTTGGCATATTTTTGGACTATTTGAGGGCCACAAGATCAAGAGCAGGGCCAAACTATTTTGGAGATTTTCTGGGTTGTTTGGTTGACATTTGGGGTGGTTTCCTCATGGATTCTTGAGGCCACATATTCCTGTGTTGTTTTCATATAAAACCAAATTTTGTAAAGGTCAATTAGAGGTTTGAAAGGCCTATAAGAGGGAGCATACTAGTCTTGGTAGTGAGTGAATTGAAGAGGATGCAAGGTAAAGGATACCACAACTTTAGAAAGGATTTTGTGGAAGATTGGAAGGGTTGATGTGGAATGCTATTGTGCCCTAACTAGATTGTAGACCTACAGTAAAGATATAGTATCCCTAAGATATGTCGATGATGTGTTCAAGGTTTATTTGTTGCTAGAGGATGTAGAGTCCTATTTTGGACAAAATTGGAAGGTTATCTTAAGGTTGTAAGGAGGGAAGCAAGTGGATGGTCTTGGTAGCCCTAGATCAATTGACAAGAAGGACTTTGGTAGCTGGAACAAGGGTGAACATGGAAAAACAACGTCATCTTAATCGTACACATCATATATAACACTACAACTATGATAAAGAAGGTACAAACTAGCCTTGGGACCAAGATCTTTATCATATATGGGAGATTCATTAAAGAATGAATCTTCAACCATATCATGAAATAATTATTGATGATTAAGTTTGGATCGATATTCATCAAAATTGTAAAAGATTGCATGGTCATCATTGTTAATATAAAAGGAATGAAAGGTGTTAAGAGGATTGGAGTGGGGATCTCTTCATAAGAAGTAGAGGAAAAGATTGATCAAGTAGATCAAGAAAGATATCCTCATGATTAATATTTGACACTTTGAGATCGAAGTCCTCACAGATACCATCAACTTCAGGACAAAGGAGTTTGAGATGGGCTAGATGTTCAGACTCGTCATTGTATGCATGGCATTCGAGATCCTCTTTGAAAAAAGAGTCATCAAATGGAAAGATATCCCATGGATATCTTAAATAAACTAGGTAGGGATCGTAAGCAACTTTTTTATAAACAATAGGGGATGTAGATACAAGATCTGTGAACTAGAACCCATAGGAAAATCTTTTAGAGTCTGCATATTGGAATCCATAAGAAAATGGGGCTTCAAAATTTATGTACTAGAACCAATAAAAAGTGATAGGATTATGTCTTTTTAGTTTGTATTCCCTTTTAGCATTGATGAGAATTCGAAAAGTTAAAGGATCATGGGTATTCTCACAAGAATTACACTAGAATTGGGGTTGGGGAGGCTCGGGTGAAGAAGGGAAACCATATATGAATCCATCACAGAGGGTTGGCCCAAAAATATGAGGGTACCAGTTTACTACCTCTCCGAAAAGAGTGAGAGTAAATAGATGAAAAGAAGTATGAATTTCATAGACTCCTAACGAATGACAAAAAATTAAGAAATGAATGACCTAAAAAAAGGGACCCCCCATGAATCTTGACATATAGGTGAGGGTCTGAATATATTCATCATATTTTATAATGGAGGCATTATTGTCTAGGGTTAAAAGAAAATATTCTCAAAGCATAGGATAATAAAATGCAACAACCCTAGTGAAAATTCCATGTAAAAATATATAAATACCACAGATGATGGGACATGTATTCCAAGTTGGATGGTGGGAAAAACATCCTAGGGGGTGTTCATTTGGTTGTTTATGGCTAAGGAAATTGGCAAAGGCAATGGCTAAGGCTTTAAAGAGGCAAAAAGGCATTTTTGGCACATTTATTTATGAAAATAATGGAAATTAGGAGAAAAGGAAGGTGAAAGGTCACAGGTTACATGTGAGGAGGAAATTGAATGAAAATAATGAAAAATGAAGAAAATATAGGCCTCATTAATAAAAAGACTTCTAAGGATTAGTGGGTAGGACTTGGTCAATTTAGCTTTGGATCTCTCTCTTTACTCTCTCTCTCTCATACTCTTGGATCACTTTGGCACTGGAGCAAGATAGGTAAAAGAAGGCAAGAGGAAGCAAAGATCAAGTAGGGAAAGGAAGGATCAAGCAGCTACAATAGGCTTCCTTGCAGGTATCAACTTGCATGTGTATTTTCCTTGCTAGATTTGGCATGCATGGGATTGCATGTGGTTCTTTTCTACCATGGCATGGGTTTTTCCAGGTGTGACAGTATTTTCAAACTAGCCTAGCCATTTCCTGATAGCTTTGATGAGATGGGTTCTCCAATGAATTTTGTGGCAGATGGCCGGATTGGATTCAAAGCTAAGTAGGATGGATCTCTGAATTGACAAACACATGGTGGTAGTGGTCCCTAACCAAACTGAGGATGCACGAAGCCACTGGCCTAGTAACACCTAAACCAGACCATGGGTTGTGGTAAAGCCAGATTGTGTGCCTCGATGGGCCTAGGAATCCTTGTCGGTGAATGTTGGGATATATGGTAAAGCCAAGAGGTGGATTTTCTCTCTGTTGGGCATAGTGATTCTAGAATGGAATGCATGGTAAATCCTGGAGAGTATGTATCAGTGTAGGGCCTAGTGTTCCCTAGATCATACTACAGATCATAGTAAAGCTTGAGAGACTAGGAGGCACTCAAATTCCTCACGGTGTAGGCAGAGAGCTCCAGCGACATCTACATTGGTTGGTGTTTTTGATGTGTTCTATGAGTTCCACATTCATGGTTGGAATATGGGACAGGGACGATAGGATGAAGAGAGACTTGGATCAGCCAATCTATGGTCGGCTAGAATGTGATAGTCCCATCACTGGTTGGTTCATTGAATTTATTAATGAAAAATCCATTCCCTTGATTTTCGTGTGCAAATGTACTAATGTATATATGGATTTTTATAGTTGATATGTTTATTGTATTTCTGTTCCTATTATTCAAACACTTGGACTGGATGGGCTCTATCATAGGTGAAATGAAGAAAAAAGGTTAAATTTTAGACCTTTCTATCATATCTATTATAACATTTCTTCTATGGCATATTAGAAGTTGAAAAATTTTCCATATTGAAGGTAACTCCCACTGATAATGTGATAAACTAGTCATGTTGGAATTTCTGAAATAACTTATATTCTGTAGGCTTTCATAAGATGAAACATCATCCACATTTAGGGGAAATACCAATGATTATGTGGTAGAAATTTCAGATATTGGATCATAAAAGTTTAGGAGATATGAGTAGAGGGAGTCAAGCCTTCTAAATGCTCCTAAAATCAAGCCTCAAAGAGGTCATGCTGACATTTGTGTTATGCCTTTTACTCTGGGAACTCTCAAGCAATGAAATTTTTTCCACAATGAGGAAAAATCCAACTAACATTGTGATAAAATTTTCTAACAATTATTCACTATAGTGTAGGAGATATGACTAGTGGAAGTCAAGATTTCTTGATACTCCTCAAATTGTGCACCAAATATGATTGTGTTGGTGTTTTTGTTATAAATTTTCATCTATGAAATCTCAAAAGTTGAAAATTGAAACATAGTGAGGGAAAATACCACTGATCATATGGTTTAGATTTTAGACCTTGTACTACTATAGTTTAGGATATATGTATTGAATCATTCGCTATATTAGTTTTCATGCAAAGTGTTTGATGAAATGCTTAGATGGTTCAATGATTAATTGCATACAAACTGTTTGACCAAATGCCCCAATGAGTATGTTGTTTGTGGTTAGGATAGTATTGATGTGTAATAGTATTATTGTATTTGATATATGCTTACTTGTATTCAAATACTTTTCTATATTAGTTTGCATGTAAAGTGTTTGAAGAAATGCTTACATGCAAATGTAATAGTATAATAGTTGTTTGAATAAAATGTAAAAGTGTGGTAATCGTTTGAAGAAAATGTTATTTTTGGGATAGTATTGTAGTGTGATGATATTGATGTAGTTGATCTATTCCTATTTTCATGCAAATAATTGAAGAGTTGCACGTAGGGAATTTGAAAAGTTGCATGCAAGGAATTTGAAAAGCTGCACGTAAGGAAATGGAAAAGTGGCATGTTTTTAGTTATCATGTTACAAGTGGAATAAGTGAAATGTTTTGACTTAATATCACACAAAATGTATGAGAAATGAAAATCAATTTATTTTCAAGTGTGGTTAAATTTAGTAGAGCTTTGGAGATCCCATTTCCATAATTGGACATTGGAGATCAGTCCATTATAGTAGCTTCCTACTTCTACCTTAGTGCGGACCATGGATAGTAAGGGGTATGTTTCTAGGTTGTTAGTATTTTTGCATGCTGATTTCAAATTAATAGACACAATGTCTTCATTTTTGGAAGATTTGATTGATTGTGTATGGATTATATGTCGCTTACATGTTGATTTCATGATGCCTACTTACATCCTTGTATGTTAGGTTACGTTTTTGAATATTTTGGATTACATGTATCGAAATTGTAGGTTGATTACAAGATTTGATCGCTTATGTTCGACTACATGTGTTTATGCGTAGGTGTAGTTGATTTGAAATTTCTTATGCATACTGCTGGTTGCATGTGCCAATGTGTACAGTGGAGTAATGGTTGTTTTCATCTATAAGGTCATGGTTTGTGTAGTTGATATGGTCATGCATTGATGACCGAACTCTAGCTAGAATGATGTGTGTATGGTTTGGTACTAATTTGTTATATGTCTATATACAACTATTATGCATGTATGGTCCTGGTTATAATATGCATGAATATTAGGTCAAACATGCATTGTGAAATCATTGTATGTAATTTAGGTCATCATGATTCTATTGGTTGTTATGATGCTAATGAGCTAGTTGAGATAGAGCAAGAGATGAAGATCATCATAATGGGCTTGAAACATTGGACTCTGGGGTAAGAGAAGATTGTCATATATGTATTATATGTTCGGCATGCAGGCATGTAAGTTAAATATTTTTATATGCATTACATTTATATACATTAGGTTTATGTACATGTCTTTTGATGTTATGGTTACATTCATGATAGATGTTGGTTATTTAGTGTAGTTATGTGCACATGTGTGAGATAGTCAAGAATGATAGTAACATGTAGTCATTGCTATTGTTGTTTTATATTAGATAACCTGATGATTATGCTATATGTTGTTGATGAGTATGTTATAGGTTAACTTGTTGATTGTTATATAACAGTTAGCTTGATGATTTGGTCTTATGTTGTTGATGAGCATGATATATAACTTATTGTTGTTATATGCTATTAACTTGATGACTAGGGCCATTTCATTGAGATATTGATGTGATCATTTAGATTGGTCCTATGCATGATGGTTATGTTCATTGCCTTGAAGATCTTGATATTATATGTATTGTGTTAACCTAGTTTTACCTATGTAGATGGTTATGGTTGTGATATTTAGGTATGAACTGACATATTTGTGATATGGTGTCATGCTAATCTAAATTGATCATACATATGTGCTTCTTATGCATGGAAAACAAATTCTTATGAGCTTATGACATGAACATGTTAATTAGTTGTTGTTATGTATATCATGATTTATGTTTGAATTGATATGTTGTGAAATTATATTGTGCTAACTAGCTTCATTGTGCAGACAAGATAGCCTCCCCTTGTATACATTAAGGTATGACTTTTCTTATGTCGTATATTTGGTGCTTGGTTGTTTGATTGTGATGTCTATTTGGTGTTTGACTGTTTGGTGCCTAGTTGATCTATTTAACATGGTATGTTTGCAAGCAGTTGAATGATTGACAAATTGCTTAATATGAGTATGTATTCGAATGATTTTGTTTTAAGATGATCGTACTAACATGCATGTGTTGAGACAATTGATATGTACTTGATTGTAGTTGATAGCTGTAGTATTCTGACTTATGACTATGAGTTGACTATGGATTATCACATGATTGTTAGTCTTGGTAATGGTTGATTTCAAATTGATAGATATGATTGTTTTGATATTTGGAACATGTGGTTGACATGTGTGGGAAATTATAGGGAACATGCTTGGTATTAGTGTGACAAGATAATAATTTATGTGTTTATATAACTAAAAATTGTGTGATGTGAGGGTACATGGTAAGACTCACTTGTGGCAAGGTAAAAATGTAAAAGAAAGGAATTGGACAAGAATTCCTTTGGCTATGTTTGGAAACCTTAATTCCAACGAACAAGTACTTTTCATACAGGGAGTCTTCTTATCCTTAATCTAGTGTGACATTATGTGGATACATGCTATATTCATCAAAGTGTACTTGATAGGTATATTAGTTAGTCTTTAGTTACAAGTGGATTTGTTAAAGGATTGGAGTCCCTTGAGAGATGACGTGGATATGTTCAATTTCACACAGTGTGCTTGGCACAACAAGATAAGGTAACTGGTGTATTGTTTATGTTTATTTATGCACTAACAGTTATGTGTTAATGAAATCATGATGCAGGGAGTTGCATGGAAAGACATGTTACCATGAAATCTTGAAGAAGGCTCGTGATGAGCTTTTGCTGGGAACCATGGGAATTGAGTAATTGTGTTTTTGGTTAGTCTTATGAATTTGGTATTTTATGAATTCTTGAGCTTGATTTGCGGATTTGTTTATATATTGTTTATGGCCATAGCACCTTGTTTGCATAGTCATTTTGTTATTGGTTTTATGGTCTTCTTCTTGTTTTTTTCTTGTCTTGCCTTTTATGTTTTGATTCTTGGGATTGATTGAGACAGAGGAAAGTTGATGGAAATCGGGAGAGATTTGTGGTACCCAACTGATGATATAAGACCCAAATGAAGCTTTGTACACGAGTAAGCACAACGGAAGGTAAGACTATGACAGTTGGTTGGACTGGTTGGGTCCATTGTGGTAAATGGATAGTAGCAGTGAAGAAACAAGAAATGTAACCAGAAAAGGTAAAGTAAATGGATGAGAGGTGTCATATGGTTTGGATATGTTGGGAACTATTTCTCTCAATGCTTGTGCATAAATAAGGAAGTTCTCTTAACCTATACCTTATGTTATCTGGTAGTTATTTTATGATCATGATTATGTTGAATTTTATATATGCATACATGTATGTATCTATGTCATTGTCTGACATGATCATGATTATTGTATGTTGACGTTTATATATGTATGTATCCATGTATCTATGTTACTATCTAACAGGGTTGTCAGACATCATTCTTGGGGAGGAATGATTACTTATGTAGGAGAATGAGATGAAGAGATTTCTGGTCTTACGAGGAATCAATTGGGAAGAGTAGTCATGACAAATATACGAGGTCAGTATCATGTGGATATGATCTTTTATGGTATACTTGTATTATGCCTATGTTTATGTTATGATAGGTAATGTTGAAGGATACATTGGAAAAGTGAAAGCAGTGTGGTCTGCATCATGTTAGGATAAGCATGGATGAGATACCGTAAGCAAGGTTTCTTGGTAAGGACAATGTGGTTTTGGATGTGTGGTATCATTGTTGAGCATGCTTTGTATATGTTGTACATGTTGCATCTATGATGTGTGCACTTGTGGTGTTGTGTATACATAGCATGTGTACATGTCATTTATGCAATGTTATGTACAGGATGGTACAAATAGGGTTGTGCAAATATTGCATATGGGGTGTTGCATACATATTGTAATGTCTTCGTGATGTATATGCGGTGTGTGTGCATATGGTGCTTTGTGCATGTTGGATATGTAGTGTTATGTACAGATGATGCTATGTACAGATGATGCTATGTACATGTTGGATATGCAATGTTATGTACACTTGGTGTTGTGTGCATGTTGTACATATGGCATTGTGTACACATAGTGTGTGTGGTATTGTGTACGTGTGGTACTGTGTACATGTTGTATAATGGTGTAGTATACATGTGGCGTTGTATACATGTTGTGTAGGTGGCGCTGTGTAGATGTGATGTTGTGAACATGTTGTGCAGGTGGTGCAATGTATAGGTGGTACTATGTACATGTTGTACATATGGTACTCATGTATGTGTGGTATTGTGTGCACGTCGTCGATGTTGTGTTATGGGCATGCAGTATTATGTATATGCATCATGTAGTCATGGTATTGCGGCGTGTGTACTCATTGTGTAGTACTCTATGTTGGCACATGCATTACATGGTATTTCACATAGGTTGTAGATAGATGCATTGTATTGTATACACTAGGTGTAGTTGTATATGTTGTATGTCAAGTGTAGATGCAAGTATTTCATGGTGTGGTATGCCATGTGGTTGTATGTGTGTGATGCACACTATGTGTCTATGTCAATGGTCAAGGAGAAGGCATTGGCTATTTGTTGAGTGTACCAACCAATCTGGAGTCCATATGGAACAAAACAAAGGTAGAAGCTAAGGATTGAGGAAAGGATAAGTATCATCATTTTATTTCAATTTTATTATGCATCTCATTTATTACTATTGTATATGATGATTACATGTGATCTATGGTTTTGGTTATGATGATTACATGTGATTTATGATTTTGCTGGTTATGTTTTGAGCTAACCTGATGTGATATTTTTATTCATGTTTTGGTCAAATATGCTAGTTTGACTTGTTGTGACAAGAAGTGAACAGGATTGCAAATGTACCTTATTGACAAGCTACCAATGAGGTATA